>JAGWEN010000939.1:0-42500 GCA_018703685.1 Orius laevigatus | reverse complement strand
TATATCGAAATTAAATCACGAAAATAAGGACGTGCGTCGCCATCGAGACGACGAACTTATTCGAACGGAAGAAATTCTTCAGGAATTGGACCGAAAAATGAATGTCCTCCGCCAAAAGAAAGCGATGTTACTTCGACGAAAGGAAGAGCTTCTCGGAGAAGAGGAACTCAGAAGAAAAAAAGAAATGATTCACCAAAAGGAAATGAAAATTCGCAGAATGGAAGACGAGCTTCGCAGAGAAGAAACGAGTCTGCACCAGCATTTGCAAAAGAAGACAGAACGAAGGCAGGAGAAGCCTATCAAAAACCGACGTGGACGACGTCGAAGGAAGAGAAGAAATCGAAATGTCACAGAATCGACATGCAACGGAACAGCATCGCGACTTCATCCGTATAAAGACGGACACTTCGAAGAGCGAAGGCCCCTAATGTCTACGGAAGTTGGTAAGCCGTCGAAAGGTTCCCCGAACGTTAATGCCGTCAGGATAGGACACTACAAGGAACCATACAAAGAGATATCCAGTCGGAATCGGATTCATTTTCATTCGGAAAAAAAGGAATCAGACTCGGTATACGGAAACGCGCCACTTCCTCTCCTTCCCATTTCTTTTAAGGGTGGGAACTTGGAATTTTTTGAAACTCGTTTTGTTTAAAAGTTTTTTTTTATATATCGAATTGTTTTTGTATTGTTCGTTTATGTTTTTTTTTATATAGTTTTGTAAAGTTTTTGTTTCATATATCGATCATCAAAGATTTAAGTTTTATGAGGAATTTCAATAGATATGAGAAGTTAAATTTTGATTGAGACAGTTTTGTCTGTCAGTTAATTGCTTAAATGGTGCAAAAATTAAATTAGCGGTTTAGCAACGAATAAACTGTTTTGTATAAATTTTCATATATTGATATAAATTTTTTTTTTGTGACGTCCAGCCTAGAGGTACAATTTTTGTAGGTACCGTCGGGGCGACGGTCTAGAGGGGAGGGGGCATTGTAATGATTTTGGATCCCCATTTTAGCCCCATTAGTTGTTTTCATAAAAGGGCGGCCGCCTCCAACGCTGCGAGCGGCGAACCGCCACGTTATCTTTTCAAATTCATATAACGATATAAACGTTAATTAAAGATTTATTTTAATGATTTAGTTTGTGAAAGGTGGTTTAACCTATTGAGATAAATATAACTAAGAGGTCATTAGTTCATTGTAAACGGAAAGTTAATAAGTAAAGATTAATTAACATGTTTTAAGCAAAGAGTCCCGACACGTCAGTGTTTAATTGTTTTCTATAAGTACGTCTAAGGAACGCCAAATGAGCAGAAACAGGCTGGACACTATTTGTGTCCGATCCCGAGAACGAAGGAGTTCTCCCGAAGTTGACCTGGCTTGCGGACCACAGTTGTTCTAACGACTGCTGGAGATAAAGAGCGACCTTTGCGTCACGCCATATTTCCTTCTATCCCTTACGCCTTGAAGAACCATCCAACGTTCACACTACCTTGCCTCAGGTAGCGCTTTGGGCCCGGTTGGTATCCGATTGGCGGGTGCGTGCTCCTCAGTCTTCAACCACTGTTCACACTACCACGCCTTGGTAGCGCTTGGGCCACGGTTGAATGTCGAGTTGAGCTCCCGGTTAGGAATAGTAGGATGGTCCTTCGGTACCTGTTGTCTCGTTAAGATTTGTTTCAGAATAATCGGTTTAGAAGTCGGGAAGGTATAACGTCGAATCTATCACTTTGGAGACAGGAGACGAGCAGCTCGTAGAAGAGAAAATTGTCGAATCCTTGGAGTAAAGAGATCCAATTTCCAACGTCGCTGGCAGCCCTAGTCGTCCCAATAGATGTCGATCAGCTTTCGCCCTAGACTCAACCGCCTAGAAGAGAAATCCTCAGATTGAGAAGACAAGGTCAGAGACGACTTTTGTAGAAAGAAAAGATTCTTTAAAGTTTTGTTATTTAAAAGTTAATGTCGAGAAGTCCATTAAATTTTGCAAGAGAGAGATTTAAAATATTGTTTATTTGTAAAGTTCAGATTAACTTTAATAAATATTGTCGAGAAAGGGAAATCTGAATTTAAAGTAATTTCACGTTCGAATTTATTAGATCATTTTATATTTGTAACGAAGTTTAAAGTTTTATGTCGATTATAAGAATCTTTATCAAGTGTCTAATTTTTTCACACCTTTGGCTCGCTCTTGGTTGCTCTCGAAGATACCGCTCGATGACCACGCTTACCAATTGAAAGGAAACCATTTGTCAAATTTCCCACCTCAAAGGAGGATTGGTCAAAAAGGGAAAAGATTACATTTTGCTTATTATTGTATTCATCTCGAGGGTGGTTCATACCACCTCGGAATTTTCGACCTATACAATTTCAATGCTTAAACTAACGGGGACTTTCCCTTAGTTTTTGGTTTAAATAGTCCTTTACCCTTCCACATCTTCTCAATTAACGTCCTGAGTCCAAGTGGACAGTCACACTAGGAGTCAGTCCCAAACAAGCAGTCAGAGATCAGCAGTCAGCTCCTCAACTCCGCAATCTCATCTCAAACTCAAAGTTCACGCTTAGAGTCGAAAACGACAAGCCCGAAAACGTCCAAAAAATAAGTTCGTCTCCCTCAACCAACAAACAATTCCCCCATCGTCTTTCTCGCAACTAATCTTGCTGTAAGGACTCCTGCGCCTCCTTCGAAGATTCTACGTCGATTATCTTCCATAATTATTATATACCCTTCCCGTCGTCCACGTACGACAATACTTTTCTCACACGTTTGAAGCCGCTCAGTTAAATTATTCGGAAACCGATAAAGAAGCTTTAGCTGTCGTCGAAGCGATCAAATGCTTTCGAACTTATCTCAAAACGCGCGAATCATCATTGCCTCTCACATCTTCCACAGAGAAGACTTGTCTTTGTTTTCTCTGTGACATCTTCCTAATGGTCACGATGGTTTCTTCAAGACGTATTTGAAAATAAGAACTCGATTTTTTTGGCCGAATATGAAAAAAAAGATTTCTGATTATGTCCAGTTGTGTCATCAATGTCAATTGAGTGAAGTTTAAATATCGACCCGAACCAGATATTTTGATACTTAAAAAACTATCGACTACTCCCGGTTGAGGTCCGCACCTCGATTTCGCGGAAATAGCAAAAATTCGGAATTTAAACGCTAAAACGACACTGTCATTCTTGGTAGCTGTCGACGAAAATACAAAACTAATTTCGTAAAGGCGATGAGGGAAAATTCGAACTCAATATTGAACTTCTTGAAAAATTTCCCCATCTCGATAAAGTAAAAAGATAGGTCCGACAATGGCCCACAATTTCTTTCCAAGTCGATTTCGGAAAAAGGCATTTTGTGGATCACAACTCCGTACCATCCAGCAGCAATGGAATTGGCCGAAAGGAAATTCGGGATAACAAAACAGTTTCTTGCTTTATACCCTCAGTTCAAGAGCGGTCGGAATGGCGCTTTGGAAGCAGCAGTTCGACATCTAAATCGTTCACAATCGTTGTCGATTGGGTGTTCCACCGAATTTTAAAGAGCCATCGACATTTCCGGCTGATCAGACTTTCGGAATCGTTCAAGATCATATTGTCGAAAGGAACTATCAGAGGAAGAACAAGATCGATATCGCAGAAAAGATGAAAACATATTTTGATGATTGGACCAGTATTTTAGCTCCTCACAAGTTTGTTGCGGTGACAGACCTTTTTATGAAGACCAACAATGATCAATAGATTGACCCTATGGGGTCTCCTTGACCCCTTCCCAAAATCCCAGATTTGAGGCTAATACAATAACTTTCTTATTGAGAAAGTTAATTATGGCCTTTATTAGGCATTGTAGCATCAAAAATAGGTAGCGAAACAAACAAAAAGAGGAATTGAAACAAATAAAAAATTTCTTTAATAATTATTTTGTCTTTACAAGATAAATTTTTTTGTGGACTTTATGAAATTAATGTTGTTTCAAACAAATTTATCAACAATAATTTTCGTCCATAAAAAGAAGAAGAAATTAAATTTAAAAAGAAATTAATTTTCTAGTTAAAAAAAACTAAAACATGTCATCATGGCCGAGGTCGGTGGTGAAGTTCAACCCTCTTTCCTTCAAAGCTTTCTGCATCACTTTGTCCTGCTCGAGTTTCGATTCTTTCTCACGTTTTTGCGCCTTTTTGATGTCTTCGACGGAAACCCTTTTGAAAGGAAGACTGATTTCTTTTTCAGGACTCTGCAATTAATAAATTAAATAAAGAAAAAATTGAATTAAAAGTCAATTTACCACTTCTCCAAGGAGGACAACATTTTCACCACGGATAACAAATACTCCACGTGGGATGTCGCCGTATTCCTTTCCGACATGGATCCTTTCAATCGTCTTATGAAGAACAAGATTCGCAAATTGGTCGATGCTTCTCAAATAACCAATAAGTGTTCGCCCGTCCCTCAGAACAACCATCAGTTTTTCTAAAAAAGAAAGCAAAAAAAAACTTGAGTGGGGCTTCAACCTTAAAAGGAATACCGTTTTCTCGGCTCCTTGTGATCCGATCGACTTGAAATTTTCAGGACTTTTTCTTATTATATTAAAGAATATCTGTGCCAAATTTCAAAGAAATCGATCCACAGGGAGCAAAAAGAGCTCAGTTTCTTTGATTGAAAAAAGCCCCAAAAACAAGTCGATCACAGGGAACTGGGAAAACGCAATTGTTGACCAAGATCTCTCAGATTTGAGCTATGTAGCTCTATGCTGATAAAATATGTATTAACAAAATGATTCAAGAAACCGGTTTAGTAAATCCAAAAGATTTTTAGATCAATAGTCACGTTTGTAAATTCTTCATTTTTGAATACTTACTATCAAGCTCCTCAAGTAGAGTCGCCGTACCGGGCGGAATGCAAGTCATTTTAATTAAATTACACCATAAAAACAATAAAAAGGTGTCTATCAAAATAAATAAAGAGTAAAAAATAATGAGAAGGTTATAAATTTGACTGTTATAGAGGTCTCAGTTTGGTACGAATTGTGGTCAATAGATGGCGACAGCGTTTGTTCGGCGTAGAAGGGGTTTTCCCTCCCGCGAAGCACCCGAAGCCTCCGAGAGTCGAGAAGCACACCGAGTATCTAATTTATTCAAACCGTTTGCAGCCTCTCACTCGGATTCTCTCTTCCCTTTTCAAGAGCCGAAACGTTTTTTTTCTTCGTACTTTTTGACACTTGCCGGCTTTTTGAGGTAAGTCGAAAATTTTTATTCTGTTCTCCCAGAAATAAGAATAAACAACAAAAATTTTAATTCGCGCCAAAAGTTTTGGAAATGCATGTTTCAACTTGTCAACTTCTGATTGTTTTTTCACACGTTTCCGACATGTTTAGATCAAGTTCTGACGTGATTAAAAAATTTTTTTTTAAAAAGTCTTCTGTTATCGTATTGTTTCTATCTTCATAGGTAAATTAAAAATTTAATTTAATTCACAGACCTCTCCATTGGCTGGGCGGAACGCTTCCGTGTTCCTAGCCCCAACCTCCTAATTGCTTGCCTTGTAGGCTTTTTAGTGGGTATTTATGAAAAAATTGGCGACCCTCGTCCCTCTCAAAAAATCGCGAATGCCTGAAAAATGTTTTTGTTGGATTAGTCAATTTTTGAGGGTGAAGGAGTCATCTGAGAATTTTTTTCAGTAAAACAACTTCGATAGCCCTTTAAATTATCTTTCCAACGTTGTATTGAACAAGTAAATCGGTTAAGAATTAACAAAGTTATGGACATTTAAAGTAAACCGATACAAAAATCTTGTGTGGTTTTTTTTTTTAAAAAAACGGAATCGATCTCCCAATTTCAAAATTCTATTTCAAAAGGATGATTTTAACATAAAAATACATGTTTCCTGTTGATATAAATGTGTCGCGATTTTTTACCTTTTAACGAAAATATGAAATTCGCACTCTGGTTTTTCACAGAAAATCGTCCTAAACTCTGGTCAATAATTTTTTGATCCAGACCAAAAAATTAAGAGTTGTTTCTGACATGTTTTTAAGTAATTTTCGACTTTACAAAAAAAATTATTGGATTTCTTCGTCCTAGAAAAAAGAAATAGTGAAAAGTAGGGAAAAACGTCACTTTTTCATATATGTAGGGTCCATATATATAGTAAAGGGTCCAAACTATCAAATATTGATAGGTAATGAGTCATTACTAATGATTACTAATGACGGTTTACCACCTACAATATTTCAGAAAAATAATCTAGTGATTAGGATGAAAATGGAAGGATAAAGATTTTTGCAGGATTCTGTCAAGAGAGTCAGAGCGAAAAGTTCAAAAAGAATCTTCTGGTCAGTTATTACTGCAAGGTCGTGCCTAAAGAACAAAAATTTTCTCCGCAAATTATTCGATGCTCTTCTCATTTACATATAAAATAATAGACTATTGACTCCCATGTGTCATTTAAAAGGACGAACTTTTTCAAAAAACCTGCTTTTGTGAAATCATAGTAGGAAAATTATGCATTTATTCAAGTTTAGAAAGTATTGTTTGAAAAATGTAATAATATTTGATAGAGCCCTTCTGTCCGGGATAGGTGCTGTCACGATTCAAACCTATCGACATTTGACTTCCTTCCTGACATCTTTTTTCATGTTAAAACATTTCCGGTTGCGTAAAAAGGGCGAAAAATGACGAAAAAAAGAGCGTCGACTAATCAAAGTCAATTCGGGTCAACTCGTTGGATAAATCATGTTTTAATTAGAGACCGTGTTGTTTGATAAAGGTCGAAATTGTCGGTCGGAAGCGTTGCACGAATTTCGTCCCTCTTTAATAGACAATTGATCCCACCCGCGTTTTGAAGCCCCAACAGACGATAGAGTTATTGAAGTAATTATCCCAAACGTTTGCGGATCGAGGGTTTTAACGGCTTTTAGTGTGTTAGGTTATAAATTATTCGCCTTTTTTATTATTAATTAATGGCTTTTCGCGGTAATTCAATTTTATTTCGAATCACCTAAAGCAGAATCAATACTCAAATTTTGTTTCCGCGCTAAGTAGTTCTCTGAGGGAATGTGAAGAGGTTGGGGTTTAAAGGCGAATGTTTTTGTTTTTTGTCAATATCTCGAAAACCGTAAGTCTTAGGTGAAAAAGTTATAAGAACAAAATTAAAGCTTATTAAATTTGCTACAAATTTGAATTAAACGGATTTTTTGTTGGACCAACCCATTCCCGCTGAGAAACAAAATATCTTTTTCCGCCCCAGGCGTTGATAGACTGGACAGGAGAATCGCCCAAGAATTTTGAAAGAACACGAACCAAATTTTTTTGTCACGCCAAAACCGTGATTGGGCAATCTTTATTTTATTCTTTTTCGAAGCCAATCGAGAGATGAGTAACGATTGTGAAAGATTGTGAGAGAAAATTTCCTTAACGTTCGGAAATGTTAATATTTGCATGTCTTATGTCGTGTTTTGGTATTACCCTCCCACCTGTCGGCTGTCACTAAACTTTCAGGCTACTCTCGTCCCTGTCAAACTTCCTGAGTATCAAGACAATGTATAAATACCACAACCGTTAATTACCAAGTTATGTATTCATTCGCGAAAAATGTCAAGGTTTATGATAAAATGGTGGTTTTTAAAATCTCAAATCGTGGGCAGGACGGGAATTGACATTTCCCGTGAACTGCAATCGAGTGTAAAAACGGGAATTTGTGCGGACATGTTTCATTGGTTACACTCGGCTTGTTTTTAAATCGTCTCTGACAAATCGGACATCCTAAGTGGCTTTTGTCTTTTCGTTTTAAAAACACTTTACCCTCCCAGTTCAAGCTTGACGTGCCAGAACCATCGTGATCCTTTTGAACCCGATAAACCATCGTGTTCAAGATTTCTGCCATCGAAATCGTTCATTTGGAATCTATTTGATTTTTTTTCGCCTAATTTTTGCTTGTCACGATTTTTCCGGTCACGATGTTATCTGGAACACAATCGGCTTGTCGCCGAAGAAAAAAAAATTTAAGGTCGAATCGTTAAAAAATAGGTCGTGAAATACCTGAATGGAGCCTAATAATCGGAGAAATCTCGACTTTTATGGCCACCGCTTTAACTCAATGAGTTTCCATTTTCTTGATATTCGTCGCTTATATAACAAAAAGACGCCCCAAAAACACAATAAGACTGAAAAACGAAAAAATTTCTCCTGTACCCTTGAACTTCTTCAGTGCAACAAGTCGAGTTGCACAATATCGACCGCGCCAATAAAGGCTGTCGCACGATTTGTCGTGTCATTAAAATAATTCATGTTCCGATATGAGCGTAACGTGGGAACTTGACGTAAGGCCGAGTGACCGGACACATTCGAGATCAAACATAAGTCGTGATGGGTTGACGTGTATGATAATTAAGAAAAAATCGGTAGCCAAACATGTCAAGAATAACACGCCACCAGGTTTGTTTTAGCCATTTTAAAACGTTAAGATGCACTTTCTTTTGAACTTTTTTATTCCCAAAATATGCATGCCATTCTAATAGCGTGAGTAAGAGCCCAATTCTCGGTTTCATTCTATTGTTCTTGTCAGACCCAGTAGCCTACATAGGAGTCATTACAGGGAAATCCATGTACTTTTTGACCGTTTATTTCAAAAATGATAAAAACTGCAATAAATCATTGAGGTTAAACTAGAACTTGAGGCTGAAATCAACGATTCGGAACGGATTCATAGCATTCGAAACGCCTTTTAGTTAAACAAACGACACTAGCGGTATTGTTTACAGTTTAAAACCAGAGGAGAGAAAAAAAAATGTCGTAAATCCACAGACCGCATCCGGAATAAAAGAAAACCTTTTATTTGAGCTGTGCCCATGTATAATTCTGTGTGGATGTGGTACTAGCAACTGCGATCTTCCGACTTCCGCATATCCTAGAAAAATCTGGAGCTTATGGTCATTTTTACCGCAATAGCGAAAAAAATTTGAGTGAGTTTTCTCAGCTCCCTGGGATCCGATCGACTTGAAATTTTTAGAGCTTTTTCTGATCATATTAAAGAACATTTTTTCCAAATTTTAAGTCAATTGGTCAACAGGAAGCTGAGAAAACCACTATCACTTTTGGTAGTATCTGAATACCTCTAGCGCTCTAGCTTCTTTGGAGCCCCCAAGAAATGCAGAAAAACAAAGAATTTACATGCTTAGAAGAGAGAATTTAAATCAATTCAAAAGAATTTTTCTCGGCCATGTCATTCAGCGTGCGTGCGGATTCGTAGCGCTTCAATTAGCTAAAATGAACGTTCCGGGCGGCATCTCATTTCTTAGACCTTCATTTCAGGTCAATTTGAAAATAACGGATTTCATTTTAATCAATCCCAGGGAGGAAAAAAAGCTGTCTGGGATTTTTTCAAAAAAATCGAAAGGTCGAAAGTGAACTTGCGGACTTCCGAGCCATCTTCCTGTCCGGGTTTCAAAATAAACATCGGGTTTTACTTCCTCTGAAAATAGGCGGGGTTATTATTTCCGCTTCTACGAATGGATTTCTTTATTAAAACTTTTGTTTCCTCAGTATTCGAGAAGATTTCGCATGCTTTCTATGGCCAAGGCTAAAAGCTTCTTTTAATTTACAACCAATTACGCCTTTTTGAATACCAAGAGACAATCCTGAATCTTAAATGTGTGAGAACGACCTTTTTAATCAGGTGTCCGTTTTCTGTTGGAATTTCTGTTTCAATTAAGGTGTTTTTGTCAGACAGATTAAGGGTCTTAAATAAAATATATTATTTAAAATCTTAACGAGGCTTATTTATCAAAACGACGTCCACGGATAAGGAATTCTTTTCAATTTTTAATACAGAAAAAAAGGAAGTTTCGTGACGTCCTTTACCCTTCGTCCCCTTCAAGACAATAATCAAAACATCATAATAACATGTATCCCATCAGTCCCTGTAATTACCAAATGGGTATTCTGAAAGGGCGATAAAAGATCCGGAACGAAATTTTAATGAAAGTGCGATGTGAACCGTGGTCGATCCGACAAGGACCAAAAAGACAGATATTTGCATTTTTCGATACGTAAATGAATATTCAATAAAAAGGTTAAGCGTGCAATTACGGTGTTCAAGCCATTTATCTTGACATGGGCGAACGAAAGTTTAATAGATTTTGACGGAGTCTATAAATTTTTCCGATTACACCTTATAAAAGCGTAAAATCACGAGTTCACACCATCACGTTTGACCTATTTCATAATAATATCCGATTATTGGAGGATATCAATATTGCACTTTATTTGGACTGTTTTTCAAAGTTGGGTAAAAGAAGGCGACATAGGTCAACTTTGCTTTTGTATCCTTTGTTATTTTTTGTAATTTATTTACATGGTGAAGTGACGCCGTTTTCTTCCCGCTCCTTCTTAAAATATCTCACTCCGTCATCAGCCGGTACGTGACGGTGAATGTGCCAGTCGGGAGCTCAGTGACCTAGAAAAACCATCAGAAGAGCAATACGAAACGGGAGCCCTACCTAAATAAAACCGTGACTTTAACAATAAAAAATTAGGAAATGCAGAGAAAGTGACATAGCAGACACCAAAAAAATCCGACCCCATGAATGGTGAAAAGCAGCCCAACTGCTGGTACACGCTGATCATAAAAAGCCTCTCTCGCTGAACTTCCCATTTATGTCCATGCGGCTTCCCGACCTGTCAAATTTCCCTGACGTCAATTAAATTGGGCGCATTAGGTTCCAAAAGTAGGAGTCATTCCTTTAAATTATGCTCTCGATGCAATAATTACACCATTTGCCCAGACCGTTCAAAATCGTCTATATTGAACATTTTCCCCTCTCGCAAGTTTTGCAATTAATTTCCAATTTATCTCCTCGTTCGCATGGAGGTTCAACAGGTGCGAAACACAACCAATTTGCATAGGCAATATACATAATAACTTTGATACAATATAACTTCTTAATGGTCACCAGAGTTGGACCCGAGCATTCAAATCCATATTGCACAACAAAAAGTTGGAATTTATAGTTTTATAGTAGGAAAGTTCAAGGTGAACACTTTTTGCAATGACTTGAAAAATTCCGATGTCGGAAGCGGTCACATTTAGAAAAATGAACGACTCAATAATAACTGTTTGGACGAACAAGTTTTTTGGATGTCACTTCAACCGGTCCCAATATTACGTCACAAAATTAATTTAATTTAAGGTTTCCTTCATTTTGTTTGATGACCCAAACGCGGTATTTCGGGCGAGCTTTGATGGATTGGTGGAAGCCAATAAATGACCGCCTTTGCAAGGTTTATCTTTGAACTCGATGATCTGATGAAGATCCCCCTTTAGTTCACAAAACCTTCCTTTCTGGCCCGATTTCATCCAAGGCCGTCTAAATAACGATTCCAACGTGAAGATTCTAGATAAAACTTCCCAAAGTAATGAACACAACAATATTTTAGCGATTCTTAGAAGTTTTATCGAAGATGCGTATGTCGATTTTGCTAAAAGGCTATTCTTAGAAGCGTTTTTAAAGATAAGAAAACGAAAAAGTTGCTCTTTATTAATTTCTTGGTGATTGTTTCAAATTCCAATAGAGGATGACGACTTTTTCTTGATGTTACAAAGGTCATGAAAGTCATTAGGACTTGTTTTTACAATTGAAAGTCAAGAGTATCCAATCAATACCATTTTTCTAAGGACAATAGAAAGACTCTTGATTTTAATCTCGAAGAATTCCTTTGGAGTGGCAATTTGGTGTGCATTGCGGTGTGTGAAAGGCATCAGGAAAACCATGTTTTCAATTTTTCCGGGCAAAAACGGAAACCCGAGAACTTTCTCGCTTTTGGACTGTTTACTCTAGTAATCCTCTCTCCGATATAGATTGCATTTTGTATTCATTTACCGTAATCGAGAAAGTTACGCTATTTCCTTGTCAGGTTTGGCAAAGTTACATAGGAAGCCGCAAATGTATTCAAGCCGCACGAGGCTCCATACCCTAGTGAAAACGGGTTGATTTATTTTAAAATGGTCTCTTTGGCTTCCTTTTTTTTTTTTTTCCCCAAGTGCTTTTAGATATTACGAAACTGGGGTTTTCAGCAAAAAGAGACGATTTAGAAAAATTTCAAAATCGTTCTTTTTTTTGGTCGAAGTATCTGATATGGAAGAGGCCTTAATCTTAGGCCACACCGTATGACCTCTTAATCACAATTAGGACACTCTCCAGACCAATCAGAGGCATTAATCATTATTAGGACACTCCCTATTACCTCTTAATCACAATGAGGACACCCTTCAGACCAATCAAAGGCCTTAATCATTATTAGGCCACTCCTTATTACCTCTTAATCACAATTAGGACACTCTACAGACCAATCAGCTGCACTAATCATTATTAGGACACTACCTCTTAATCGCAATTAGGGCACTCTACAGACCAATCAGAGGCCTTAATCATTATTAGGACACTCCCTATTACCTCTTAATCACAATTAGGACGCTCTACAGACCAATCAGAGGAATTAATCATTATTAGGACACTACCTCTTAATCACAATTAGGACACTCTACAGACCAATCAGAGCCCTTAATCATCATTAAGACACTTCCTATTATGTACCTCTTAATCACAATTAGGACACACTCCAGACCAATCAGAGCCCTTAATCATTATTAGGACACTCCCTATTACCTCTTAATCACAATTAGGACACTCTACTGACCAATCAGAGGCCTTAATCATTATTAGGACACTCCCTATTACCTCTTTATCACAATTAGGACACTCTACAGACCAATCAGAGCCCTTAATCATCATTAAGACACTTCCTATTATGTACCTCTTAATCACAATTAGGACACACTCCAGACCAATCAGAGCCCTTAATCATTATTAGGACACTCCCTATTACCTCTTAATCACAATTAGGACACTCTACTGACCAATCAGATGCCTTAATCATTATTAGGACACTCCCTATTACCTCTTTATCACAATTAGGACACTCTACAGACCAATCAATCATTATTAGGACGCTCCCTATTACCCCTTAATCACAATTAATACACTCTACAGTCCTACAGACCAATCAGAGGCCTTAATCATTATTAGGACACTCCCTATTTCTTATGTAGGACTTCTTTTCATAGGTAGTAAGAAAAAGTTTAAAATTGACTTGGCAGTTTCGATTCAGATATTTCCCTCTAAAGTCTCTCATGAATCCTGGAAATGAAGAAGGGAAAAGGGAGAAAAGAGGTTCGTTAGAGGAGGTCGGAGCCAATTAACTAATCTCGCTTTTATTCGAAGCACACGCCCCGGAAAAGATTGTGTCTGGAAAATGACAAGATTAGGATAAATTCCCTTTTTGAGCATTTATAACCTATTCTAAAAAAAGTTGTTACTCGTAGACAAGTTCATAATCTAGGGAAGCTGAAAATCTTGAACAGACAATTTATGTAGAATTCCAACTTCAATAAATCAAGTCCGAAATTTCAGAATTCGCCCCATAACTCAGTCATAACCGGTAAGACGGTCGCATTAGTCATTTTAATTAAAAGCTGGGCAAATATTCCGCGTGGGGGTCTGAACAATGAAGGGAACGCTAACAAAACGCTAATAATTCAAAGGGAAGCCGCCAATGATTCTTACCTTCTAATTTAAAAGAAAAAACCCTCCTTTGGGTAAAAGAAAAACGGTTTCGGCTTAAAAATCCCATCGATGTCCCCCTTAACTGGTCCATTTTTCCTCTTTTCACGCTATAGGTAATTAAGGAGCGATTTATTTCTTTACGAAGAGATTTCCTTTAACCCCCCTATTATTTTATACAGAGAAGTTGATCTTTTGTTAAAAAGTTTTTCGTTTTTCAAAAGAAAATTCCGTTCGGATGTTACGAAAAGCCGTTTTTATAAGTTGAAATTTAATTAAAAGCTTTCAAAGAATTGAATCATTCATCAATCGATATCGGACGTTATCAAATTTTATGAAAAAGCCTCGTGACTATTTTTCGAAATAGGACCGGTCGAGTCAAAGGAAGAAGGATCGTTTTTAAAATATTCCAAACTCATTTAAACCTTTTTCTTTGTTTTACTGAATAAACTTCTAGGGGGTTTTTCAAATGGAATCCCAATTTCCCCTCTTGTGTGTTTCACAAGTCTCCCTATCTCCTTTTAAATTAAAATTAAACCAGTGGGAGAAAGAGGGAAAAAAATCCCGTCCCAAAACTTATTTATACTCGTAGTAATTCTAGGACCACATGTGGATCCTTTCTGAAATGAAAGTATTTAAAATTTCATTAAAGATGTATTATTTTTATTATTATAATACTATTTATTAAATTAGGGAAAGAAAAAATTTGGGCCTCAAGTGGGATTCGAACCTACGACCTCCTGCTTACCGGGCAGATGCTCTAAAGAAAAAAAGTTTTGAATGCGTTGAGTGTATATGTTTCGGGAATAAAATATAATAATAATTTAGAAGTTTTTGAAGAAAATTTGGGTTTTAAAATGTAGATTTTTAGGTTTTGACAAAAGAAATTGCACTTAAAACGTTGATTTTGAGGTTTTTTGACGAAAACTTGGCTCTTAAAACCATGATTTTAAGGTTTTTGACGAAAAATTGTCTCTTTAAAGTTGATTTTGAGGTTTTTTAAACGAAAATATGGCTGTATAAATGTTGATTTTGAGGTTTTTGACAAATAAAATGGTACTTAAAACCTTGATTTTAAGGATTTTAGACGAAAAATCGTCTCTTTTAAGTTGATTTTGAGGTTTTTTAAAACCAATGGGCTTTATAAATGTTGACTTTGAGGTTTTTGACAAAAAATTGGCTCTTAAAACCATGTTTTTGACGAAAAATTGCCTCTTTAAAGTTGATTTTGAGGTTTTTTAAACGAAAATTTGGCTGTATAAATGTTGATTTTGAGTTTTTGACAAAAGATGGTTCTTAAAACCTTGATTTTAAGGTTTTTAGACAAAAATTGTCTCTTTTAAGTTGATTTTGAGGTTTTTTAAAACGAAAATTGGGCTTTATAAATGTTGATTTTGAGGTTTTTGACAAAAAATTGGCTCTTAAAACCATGTTTTTGACGAAAAATTGCCTCTTTAAAGTTGATTTTGAGGTTTTTGACGAAAATTTGGCTCTTAAAACCGGCATTTTGAGGTTTTTTTGACAAAAAATGGCTCTTAAAACCTCGATTTTGAGGTTTTTGGACGAAAATTAGGCTTCACAAATGTTCATTTTGAGGTTTTTGACGAACGCATACATAATTGGATTTTGCCATATTTTGGGGGAAAATTGGAAAAAAAAATCTTGAGCCTGCCCCCCCCCCATGGGACAGCTTAGGCCCCCTATGGGGGCGCGCCCCCCAGTTTGGGAACCACTGCTCTAAAGCCATTGAGAGCCCCAGTGAAAGCCAGAAGAACAGTTCCAAGTAGGGGAACCTATGGTAGGAGATGCCACATCCGGTCTTCATTGATCTCTCAACATCTCATTGATATAGAGCGTCTGCCAGGTAAGCAAGAGGTCGTAGGTTCGAATCCCACTTGATGCCCAACTTTTTTTTCCTTCTTCTTTCCCTCATTATAAAATTTCTTTTTTTTTACAGATGCAGTTTTAAACAAAATGGAATCACAACTATTCTGCCTCGCCGTTTTATCAGGCTGCGTAGCCTGCGTTCTTGCCAGAGTAAGTTTTTTCGATTTTTAACCATAGCCTAAAATAAACATTTAAAATCAAATTAATTGAGTCAATGGTTTTTTCAATATTGAAAAGTTTAATTCGACAATAAATTTCAAGTAGCGTTGAAGGATGCGAAAATTTGCATTTAAATAAAACACTTTGTCCCTATCCCTGTCCTTGACTAATTAATGACGGAAGGGATCTTCGTATTTCTCACAGTAGCAAATTGCCCCATCGCGTAAAAATATTCAAAACTAGCGATTCCCTTGAACTTAAAAGTAGCGAAAGGAGCTTCAATTGTTGTCAATCTGTTTAATTATACAAAGGAATTAACTTGTTCGATGACAAATAAGACCTGAGGGATAACTTTGTTCGAAAGGAGAAACTTCGCGAAACAGATGCTGATTCAATTCAAACTTGCTAAGATGTAAATGTAAAAGCTAATCAGTAATTGACCTTTTTAAAAAGCTTACCTTTTAAACTTTTCCCGCTTTCAAGAGGCTTTTTTTTAAATAATCCCGTACACCGCGGAAGCTTTTAACGTTTTATTAACAAAGGACTTTAACTAGCAGCAATTCAAAATGCACCTAAATGGTAAATCGTCACCGCAAGCATAATCCGCGGCTCTATTAAAGTAGTTCATTGTTTATTCCCTCTGTATTAAAATTAATTAAATTTTGTGCTCTTTTAGTTTCTAAAAATGCTAATTTTACTGCATTTTTTCCATGAAAAAATCAATTAATTTTCTTGTTATGCAAGAATAAAAATTACCCGAGTTTTTTAAAACCCTCTGTCCTTCGAATAAATAAAAACTTCCGGGAAAAGTTGGGAGTTGGAGGGAGGAAAGTCGGTTGAGGGGGTGAAAAGGAAAACTGATTTAAATAAACTTGAGAAACTGGCATTGGCTTATTTTATGCTTTTTAAACTCGATCGTAAACTACACGCAAACGCTAAAATAACGAATCCAAATTGAAAAGTTTGTTAATTAAGTTAATAACATGTTTTCAACAATCGATTCAGTAAAATTAATTAGGGAAGTTAATTAATTTTGTTTTATTTTCGACATTTTTAAAACGAGTAAATGATGAACTCCAGACTTCAATAACGAATGACCTTTGGCTTATCTAGACTTTTTCAAGCTATAGAGTTATTTAGGCCGAAGAAGTCGGAGGGGGAAGTTGGTGTTTTTCGTCAGAGGGGCTCCATACAACCGAATTTTGGGGTGATAAAAAATATTTCATTGGTCGATTCACCTTATTAATTAAATTAAACTGACAATAAGTAAATTAGGGAAAGAAAAAAAAGTTGGGCCACAAGTGGGATTCGAACCTACGACCTCCTGCTTACCTGGCTGACGCTCTAAAGTCTAAACCGTTGAGCCATAGAGAGCCCAGTGAAAGCCAGAAGAACCGTTCCAAGTAGGGAAACCTGTGGTAGGAGATATCCAAGGACGGTTTTCATTAAGTTATGCATTTTTTCGTTTTTCCTCTTTCCCTACTCATTCATTGGTTTGACAAAGGGAGGTCACGGTAAATGGGTCGCCGATCAGGCCAAAATCTTTTTGGTGATTCTACATCAAAAAATAGTTGACACGTATCCGAGTTCTTCCATTGGACACCTTGAAGTCAAAATACGAATTTTTCAAAATCGACAAACAGGCTATTGATTTCTATGTAAAATTGCACAAGGAATCCGATGGCATCAATTAAAAAATTGTAAGACCAATATTTTTCGAGTTATCGCTAAAAAGCTGCCTTCGGAACTAAGTGAACTACCCAAGGAAAAATATTCTCGTTAAAAACAACATTATTTTCGTACTCAGAACCCCAAAAAACCTATAGATATTAAATTTTATCAAGATTAAAAAATAATTTTTTTTCCCCTTAGTGATTACTTCATAAAATTTAATACCTTTAGGTTTTTTGGGGTGCTGAGTACGAATATAATGTTGTTTTTGACGAGAAAATTTTTCCTAGGGTAGTTTGCTTAGTTCCCAAAGCGGTTTTTTTAGCGACAACTCGAAAAATAATGGTCCTAGAATTTTTTAAATTATGTCATCGGATTCCTCGTGCAATTTTACATAGAAATCAATAGCCTGTTTATCGATTTTGAAAAATTCTTATTTTGACTTCAATAGGGTGCTGGAAGAAACGCTCGGACACGATTTTTTGATGTAGAATCGCAAAAAAAAATTTTTTTGGCCAGATTGGCGACCCACTCCACCCCCTTGTGAGTAGGAAGGAAGATCAAAAAACCATGTCATGAAGATTGGCTGGATGTAAATTGGTTGAAATGGACATGAAGTTTATAAGTGAGCGAATAGTTATAATAAAAAATGAGAGCTTTTGGAGCGAAATGTTTAATCGCTTTGGAATAGGAATCCTCTCCACTAATTAGTGGCGTCTAAATTAAACCAGCACCCACACCTAAATTAAACCTTCCTATATAAATTAATTATAAACTAATCTCAACATTGCGACTTCTTCATGAACTAGTATTTCAGGCCTTTTTTCCCTATCGATTACTTCATCCTTGATTAATTTTAAAATTACTTTTTAAAATATATTGGAAGAGAGAAAAAAAAATCACGATGTAAAAATGATGAGCAGCTAACATTTAACACTTTCTCTGGGCGGGACGGATATTTCATAAAAATGTTGCTCGAATCGGAAATTCCTTCGGATATAGAGACGAGAGGGAAATTCATATAAAAGAGGTAAAAAGAATGAAAATCACGATATCTTCGCTATTCATTGGGAAAAGGGGAGTGGGAGAGAATAGACGTTTCTTGTCGCGAAACGTCCAAGTTTAGTGCGTTCGGGAAGTCGCAAACGAAGGCGTCTCGGGGTCGTACCGATAAAAGGGGGACGTGACTTTTCCGCCCTCCTCGTCCCGAACAGTTTACAACCCTTTTTGAACCAGAATCGAAGGAAAGAACAAAGAAAAACATTTTAAAATGCAAAAGGTCTGGTCTGGTAGTGAAAAAACTGGAAAAACGGGAAATTTCTAGAAAAATGGGTTCTCTCCTCTCCATTGCTGCCCTGTTCTTAGAAATCCAACATCTAGCAGCTCCTGGAAATCTCAGCTTTCATAGAAAAATTGATATTCTCTTAATTTTAATCCTTATAAAAATAGGATGTGTCTTGCCTTTTAAGTAGATTAAAAAAAATCTTTTTATACTTTTATGATTTTTGTCCATAATAGCTTCGTAAACAGACTATAAAGACCTTATTCTGCCTTAATTAGAAAGGGTGGATAAATAAGCAAAAAAGTATAAAAGAGTTTATTCTTTTCATAGGGCCGTCGGAACCTTTAATCATCCACCGTCGCTATGACGATGTCAAGCAGGAAAAATGCCCTTTACAACATTATATTTTATAAGCTGATTCAATGTGGATCTCTAAAAGAATAGCTCTTGAACAAAAAGTAAAGAGGCTAATAATAATTTATTAGAATTTATATAAAAAGCTTCTTTTTCTCTTCAATGAGCTTCATTATTCATCATTTCCCTTTAATTTTTAAGTCTTTTGTTTTGAAGCAGGATAAAAGACGGATTTTTTATTTTTATCAGCGTCAAAAGAAAATATGGTCCTTATTAGGGTCGTCTGGGATCAGAATTGATCGATTCCCACGGAAGGAATGCGGTAGCGTTCCGGCCAAGCAAAACCTCGAAATTTCACGAACCAAGTGTATGTTAGGACGTGATAAAATGCGATTTTTGGGTGTCTAGATTTCCAATTTACTTGAAATTTTACACAGACCTTCTCTTATACGATAATGGAAAGCCCTGAAAATTTCAAGTCGATCGGTCCAGAGGGAGCGGAGATATAAAACTTCAAAAACCCGGTTTTTCGCTCTTACGATTCTCTTCTTCTTGTAATTCAGTTAGCCAGGGCTACAGCCTGAAAGTTCTTTTCCTAGAAGCAACACTAACGGTTCAATTAAAAAAAATAAGCCGAAAGCCTCCGTGAGGCCGACCCCAATAGCCTGCTTTCCTCCGGAAATCCGCTAAAAGAACCAAATCTAATTTTCCTAATGCACAAAATAAAGGACACAAACAATTTATACGTGATCAACTTTAATTAATTTTTGAAATTAAAAATTGATGGTTCTTGACATGAAAAAAAATCATTTAATTAAAAATTTATATATTTTTTATTTGAAAGGTTTCACTAATTAAGTTTAATTCAGGTCTTCTGTATGCTGTGCTCGTGTAAAAGAGGATATTCTATTTATTTTTGCTCGTAATAAATTTTTTTTCTATACAAGAGGCGGTTGAAATAAAATAATTTCATAAAGAGCCTCTCTAAAAGGAAATATAGAAGCCACCCTTTCAATCTTGAAGCTTTCCGAACCGTGACTCTTGTAAATTTGCATTGGCACTAGAAAATGGTGGGAAGGGGGGGGGGTCTACTTAACGATAATGGATCCGGATGGCGTTTGTATCTCGCGCGAATCTGATCGTCACGTAGCGATGGGAAAAAATAAAATGCGACAAGGTTAACGCACTCTTGAAATTTTAGAGTTTAAGGGGGATTCTCCCATCAGAACTGTTTGTTTCTCATTCAAGAGATCGCAGCACTATCATTCCCAAAATTAGTTTCCTCGTTTTGGGCACTAAAAATGGTCGGAAATTTTTTTTTGAAAAGCGCGTTTTCATTCTTTCCGAAAACTACGTGCTGTTTAGAGGGCAGTTTTTCTGAAAAAGTTTTCCTCGGAAAAATAGAAAATGCAATTTTCCACCAAAACTTTATTTTTGAAAAAAAAACAGGTAATCATCTTGTAGGTTTTGACGAGCTGATTCCAAATATGCTAATATTAAGACGATCGGATGGATAGATTCGTCGGTACGAGATTTTTAAGGATTAGATGCTGCGGGGAAGGGGAGTTAAATTGTATGGAAGCAAAGATGACTCATCAGTCTTACTCCTTCAAGGTCATCGAACTTTACAAGCCTGCTTTCCTCCAGAAATCCTCTAGAAAATTTTAAAATTCCTTTTTCTCTTCAATTTTACGAGATTAAAAATCTCGCCTTAAAAATCTCGTACCGACGAATCTATTCATCCGATCTTCTTAATATTAGCATATTTGAAATCAGCTCGTCAAAATCTACAAGATGACTACCTGTTTTTTCAAAATTTCAGTTTTGGTGGAAAATTGTATTTTCTATTTTCCCGAGGAAAATTTTTCCGGAAAAACTGGCCTCTAAACAGCACGTAGTTTTCCAAAAGAATGAGAACGCGCTTTTCAAAAAAAAATTCCGACCATTTTTAGTGCCCAAAACGAGGAAACTACTTTTGGGCATCTTCCCTCTCTCTCGAAAACTTGGTAGAATTTTGATGTTGGATCCCCCTTAAGGTCGGTCTCAGGAGGAATTTCGTTGCAAATAAAAGCAGGAAAAGGTTGAAATTGAGCATAGGAGCGGCTCATGAACCGAAAAACCTGGAAAACAGAACGAAGTTATCAGTGCGATCCCCTAGCATTCACCTTTGAGGATAAACCGATGGGCAGCGCCACTGTCAGTGCTTGCTTCATTTCCTCAGGCAAGTGGGGGAATATCAGGATATCAAAGGAGAGGCTTTTCTGGAGGAAATCCGCTACTTCTTGAGGCTACCTCGAGCCTTTTTTATGGTTTATTTGGCTTTTAAACGCTATCAATTATTCAAATAGTTGTTTTTCTTTATCAAACTTTTCTTTCCAAGTTTAAAGTGGTGTTTTGTGTCCAAACCTGAATATTTAGATAATCGATGTTGTTTATGGGAGCAATTTTTATTTCTATTCTTGGTGTTTTTTAGCTTCTATGCTTGAAAAACGATGAGAACGAAAAAATTCCAGGACCCAAATGAACAAAATCTGGTTTTGAGTTTCTCACGTGGAACCTTTGAACTCACCTAAATTACGTAATATTGTTAAAAAAACGTTTTGATTAGGGGTTTTTAATAGATTGGCAATATGTGAAGTTTAAAATAAGTTCCATTCGAAAACGTGCGTGTTTCAAAAAGGTGTTACAAAATTCCCAATACAAGTATGCTCTTTCACGATTAAACTCTCGATTCTTGAAGAAAACGAACTCGAAGTGTCAACTCGGAGAGCCGTTTGTTTGAAAAAGACAAAAGGTTCCAAAATCTTCTTCGCGATAGGTCACGAATCTCGTTAAAAGTTTTTAAGTGAGCTTACCATGGGACGCCTATTTTGCGCCAAAAACAGAGCCGATTAACTTTATTCAAGAAATGTTGCTTAATTTGAAGACTATGACAAATGGACGTCGTCTGGCCATGAAAAGAGCATCGAACATCGAAAAAATTCTATTCAGATTCGACAAAAGAAGGGTTTTTCAATGTCCCGAAAGTTGGACGTGCAACAAAAGATGATCCTCCTGGTTTCGCTAAGTAGAAGTTTCATAAAACCTTCATCGTCAATAGGAACTCACAATTGTGAGAAATGGAGCAAAGTTGTGGGAGCACGAGGGTGATAACATCTCGACCCTTTTTCTCTCTCCTAAAACATCCTTTGTTTTTGGGATGACATAAATTTTAATTTTGTTGTATTTTTTTATTTATTTAATACTTTGGGTCCTTAATGAGAATTTCTGGGTTCTCTTATTAATGTTAGAGTGTACTAAATCATAAATTTAACACGTTTTAGGCCGACAAACGTCTCGGAGACGAAAGCCGGAAAACGATGAATAATGCTTTTCCTGGGAAGGGAGGAGTTCTGGAAAAGTATGAAGAATTACCCTGGACGTTTTGGATTTGACATTTAACAAACTTTTATTTACAAAATTGGCTCTAATAATAAAGAACAAAAAAAGTTTTGAATGTTAACCTTGAGGTTTTTGAAGAAAATTGGGGTTTTAAAATGTTGATTTTGAGGTTTTTTGAAGAAAAATTTGCTCTTTAAACCATCATTTTGAGGTTTTTGAGGAAAAATTGTGTCTTTAAAGTTGATTTGGAGGTTTTTGACGAAAATTTGGCTCTTAAAACAATGATTTTTGGGTTTTTGACGAAAAATTGTCTCTTTAAAGTTGATTTGGAGGTTTTTCCAAAGGAAAATTTGGGTTTATAAATGTGGTTTTGAGGTTTTTGACGAAAAATTGGCTCCTAAAACAATGATTTTGTGGTTTTTGACGAAAATTGTCTCTGTAAAGTTGATTTTGAGGTTTTTTTAAACAAAAATTTGGCTTTACAAATGTTGGATTTTGAGGTTTTTGACGAAAAGTTTGCTCTTAAAACCTTGATTTTGAGTTTTGACGAAAAATGGCTCTTAAAACCATGATTTTGAGGTTTTTGGATGAACATTAGTCTTTACGAATTTTGAGTTTTTGACGAAAATTTGGCTCTTAAAACAATAATTTTTGGGTTTTTGACGAAAAATTGCCCCTTTAAAGTTGATTTTGAGGTTTTACTAACCAAACGAAAAATTTGGCTTTATAAATGTGGTTTTGAGGTTTTCGACCAAAATTTGGCTCTTAAAACAACGATTTTGTGGTTTTTGACGAAAAATCGTCTCTTTAAAGTTGATTTCGAGGTTTTTGACGAAAAGTTTGCTCTTCAAACCTTGATTTTACGAAAAATGGCTCTTAAAACCTTGATTTTGAGGTTTTTGACGAAAACTTTGCTCTAAAAATGTCGATTTTAAGGTTTTTGATGAAAGATACCTTTAAAATATGTTCATTTTTGATTTTTTGACGAATGGATAAGTGGATTGTGTCATTTTGGAATTTTATGAGCAAAAGTGTTCAATTGATATTTTCAAATTAAATTACATGCCCCCCCCCCAAAGAAAAAAAATTGAAGGATTATTGAAAATGATGATCTTGAGCTCCCGGGGGACAGCTTACGCCCCCCTAGCGGGGCGCGCCCCCCCTAGCGGGGCGCGCCCCCCAGTTTGGGAACCACTGACCTAGTCTTTAGTTTGTGCCATATTGTTCCTACCTAGAATTCAGGATTTGGGCTGACAGGACAGTTTAAAATGTCCATCGATTCTCTGCAAGAAGATGTGGGCCAATTCTTGGGGATGCACCCAGTATCATGGGATGTGCACCCAGTGCCATCGAAGGCTTAGAATCAAAGATCTTGAAAGCACCATCAAAGGTGCCCATCAAATGCCCCGTAAACGGTCTGTATTTGAGGCCAAAATGTGGCCGTCACCTTTACCATTCACCTATTTTTGATTGCTATGGTCGTTAACTGTCTCCTCAGGTGGCCACCGAAGTGACTTTCATTTGAACTTTTATGTAGGCCATTGAACGAAAAAAAAGCGCCCAGACACTTTTGACCACTCTCCATAAACCGTTTCCTCCGTCTATTGTCAAAATGTAAATAAAATCCAACAATGGGCCGCTGCGTAGTTTTAAATAGAGCCCCATTGTTAAAAAACGACGCTCTTCAATATTGGAGGATTTTAATTTTTTTTCTCCCATTTTGTTTCGCGCTTTTAATTTATCCACAGTACAATAGAATTGTACCGATAAATCAAGAAAAAAAAGGCCTCGAACTTTGACTGCCAATTTTTCCCCTCTCTCTTTTTTCATGTTTTCGACTAAAAATACATGTGATTATCATTCAAAAGCATCCTTTTCCTCATAGTCATGTCAAATTATTAAAAATGAGTGATGATTTCATAAAGATCGGTGAAATTTGGAGGTCCTTGAGAACATTTTTTTTTTCCGTATTATCATGAGAAAATCTTTGAACGGTTCTCGTTTAACTGATCCATTTTTTCTCGTGCTTTCCCCCGATTCTCCTTTTTCTATCTTTTGTTCGCCGATTGATTCCGTGACGATAAATCACGCCGTTTTATAAACACTTCACTTGTAGACCGACATCTTGATTTAGATAAATTTTTAACGAGTTTACATAAAATTAATTTGTTACCTCGTTTCCAAAAGGTTAAATATCTAATCGATAATGTATGCCTATTGATTTATTTGTAGAATGACATTATGTTTCTAAGCTTGAAGTGTGAACAAAATGATAAATTAGTCTCTGACAGTATGCTAGTAGCCAGGGTCGGATTCGGATAGGCCCCATACTATGTATTTCTTTATGACAAATATGACATAGGGCTCTTTGTAGCTTGATTTTTGATCCTTTTTGGACACAAGGCCCCAAATATGGCCCTTTATTACATCAGTTTTGGTCTTTTTTGAACACGAAGGCCCCTTTTAACTATATTTGTTCCTTCAGCGACAAAAAGATACCTTTTTAGAGTGATTTTCGCACTAGGGACAATTTTAACTAGATACTACTGTTCCTTCACGATAAATAAGACCTTTTATAATCTTTTTGGACACTAGTGGCCTTTTTAACTAGATATTGTTCTTTTATCATGAAAAGGACGCTTTTAGCTTGATCCTTTTTGGACACTAGATGCCCTTTATATCTACATTTCATTCCTTTACGACAAATGGAGATCTTTTTAGCTTGATTTTTGACCCTTTTTGAACACTAGGGGACCTTTTAACTAAATATTCCTTTACGACAAATAGGGCCCTTTTATGCTTGATTTTTGATCCTTTTTGGACACAAGGCCCTTCTAAGTCGATATTTTGCGATAAATAGGGCCCTTTATTGCAACGATTTTGGTCTTTTTTAAACACGAAGGGTCCTTTTAACTATATTTGTTCCTTCAGCGACGAAAAGAGACATTTTTATTTTGATTTTTGATCCTTTTTTGCACTATGGGCCCTTTTCTAGATATTTTGCACTATGGGCCCTTTTCTAGATACTATTCCTTCACGACAAATAAGGCCCTTTTTAGCTTGGTTTTTGATCTTTATTGGACATGAGAGACCCTTAACCCGATTTGGTTCCTTTAAGACTAAAAGGCACTTTTTATCTTGATTTTTTATCCTTTCTGGACACTAGTGGCCCTTTTAACTAGATATTGTTCGTTTAGTATGAAAAGGGCCCTTTTAGCTTGATTTTTGACCCTTTTGGGACACTAGGGCCCTTTTTAGCTTGATTTTTAATCCTTTTTGGGCACACGGCCCTTTAACTCGATATTTTGCGATAAATAGGGCCCTTTTTTGCATCGATTTTGGTCTTTTTTGAACACGAAGGGCCCTTTTAACTATATTTGTTCCTTCAGTTATGAAAAGATACCTTTTTATTTTGATTTTTGATCCTTTTTTGGACACTATGGGCCCTTTTAACTAGATACTGTTCTTTCACGATAAATAAGGCCCTTTTCAACTTGTTTTGTTTTTAAAATCTTTTTTGGACACGAGGGGCCCTATTTTAACCAGATTTTGTTCTTTAAGACTAAAAGGGCTCTTTTTATTTTTTTTTTTAAACCTTTCTGGACACTAATTGCCCTTTTAACTAGATATTGTTCGTTTAGTATGAAAAGGGCCCTTTTAGCTTGATTTTGATCCTGTTTGGACACTAGAGGCCCTTTATATCTAGATTTCATTCCGTTACTACAAATGGGGTCCTTTATATCTAGATTTCATTCCTTTACTACAAATGGGGCCCTTTTTAGGTTGATTTATGGTCCTTTTAGTCACTTGGGGCCCTTTATATCTAGATCCTTTACTACAAATAGGGCCCTTTTAGCTTGATTTTGATCCTTTTTGGACACTAAAGGCCCTTTATATCTAGATATCGTTCCTTTACTACAAATGGGGCCCTTTTTACCTTGATTCATGGTCCTTTTAGTCACTTGGGGCCCTTTATATCTAGATCCTTTACTACAAATAGGGCCCTTTCAGCTTGATTTTGATCCTTTTTGGACAATAAAGGCCCTTTATATCTACATTTCGTTCCTTTACTACAAATAGGGCCCTTGAAACGTCGAACGTAAAATTTGTATTTTTAAATCATTCCATAAAAACCGATTTCTTCCCCGCCGCGGGCGATTAGTATTCAAACAGTATAGAAAATCAAGGAATTCTTCACCCTTCTTTGGTTGTTTATGTAAATTTCTCATGATTTATTTGATTTTGAATACTTAATATCTTTATTTCTGTTAAATTCAGTATCGTTTATGTTTTCTACAACGTGAAAACATCAGATTCCTTCCAAGAACCTTCACGCCTCCAGGAAATGCGGGCTGACTGTTAACCTAAAAAAACAATTTCATTTTAACCTTTTCTAAAATATTGTCCTGAGTTGAAAAGACACTTCTATTGCGATATTTAACATTTAAAAAACGTTTTTGTTTTCATATAACGAATTATTGTGTGTAAAACAAAGGGTAGAAATCACATAACCGTTTTTGTTTCTTCAACCTTTCATAAAGTTGAAAATAATCCAGAATTTTAAAACAATGGACCACGTCCGTTAGAAGATTTTCGATGTCAGAGGTCGTGGTATTGTCTACAGGGAAATGCCTTCCGGGGATCTCTTTCTAAACGTCCGCTGACCACTTGGAAGTTTCGAATATAAGAGGAGCCAGAGAGTTCAAGGAGGCGTTTGAAAGGTCCTCTCGTAATCCGGTCAAATTCGCGTCTTTCAAGGTTCTCAAGAAGCCGTTCAGCACGACTAGATACAATTTATCAAAAAATTAATTGAGATTTTGTCCTCAATCAGCAAATACTGAACTTTAACCGAAACAATGAAAGTTGTTGATTTCTAAAAATGAAGTAATTGCTGTCAAAAGTGGCGGCTTTTTTCCCTCTCGGGTCAATAATTAAAACCTTTTTAATAGCCTTTCGAGATGTATAATTATGCAAATCGAATTATAACTCCGGCTGTGTATTCAATGGGTACTTCAACACTTTTTAAGCTCGTTCGAAATTTCCACGAAGTCGGACGTGAGTAGAAAAGCGAAAAGGTCCGGCGGACGTCCTTAGTGGAAAACGGTGATTAAATTAACCCTCCACCCACGAGGGGGAGTATATCGATCCCCGATTCAATCACCTAATAAAAGCCTTAACCGGTTATTAACTTCAAGTAATCGGAACAAGTTCAAAACGTTGGAAACAAAGCGATTTTAAAGCTGAAAAGGAAATTTCACCCACTTCTGTGGAGAGTCGTGCGTGGCAATCGGGTCGCTAGGAAGCCCGCCTGTTGCAAAGGAAGTATCAGAGATTAATTAAAATAAAAGTTTTTTTTTTATTGTTCAATCGACCTAATCTTGAGCTCGAGAGCATTACTGGAAGCCGTTTTCGTGACTGAAGTATCTTTTTATCCTTTCCCGATTCGTTAGTTGTCTAAATCAGCAATTACTAACATGCACGCACAACGGAATTACGCCTCTTTTTACTCATTTGAATTTCGTCCAATTTTATTTCCTTTAAAAGAAAGGGGGATTGCATTTTCGCCGTGTATTATTCGTGAGATTCCAAGTTTCCGACCGCGCCTTTAGGCCATTACTTATTGATAACCCTGTGGGGATTTACAAAGTCTATAAATTCCACCGGGGGGGTCGTTTCGTATTGAGGAATATTACCATTGCGTAATTATATTGCATTTCGATTACTTGATTCGGTTTGCTTGCTCTGTGCAAAGGAATTATCAAGTCAAAAGGAAAAGCTGCTGAGGTTCGATATAAAGCCTTTGATATAGAGGATGATTACTAAATAAAATTAAGGAAAATATCGTCCAAATCAGATTTAATATATTTAATGGAATTAGTATCGAGTTATGTTGGATGAGGAAAACTGCATGATTCAAAAAAGAAGTTGAAAATGATACTCTGAGGTTCTTACAAGGGAGGCCACAAGGGCCGATCAGGCCAAACATTTTTTTGGTGATTCCACATCGAAAAATAGTTGACATGTGTCCGAGCGTTTCTTCCAATGGACCTTGAAGTCAAAATACGAATATGTCAAAATCGACAAAAAGGCTATTGATTTTTATGTAAAATTGCACGAGGAATCCGATGACATCAATTAAAAAATTCCAGGACCAATATTTTTCGAGTTATTGCTAAAAAACCGCTTTTGGAACTAAGTAAACTACCCCAGGAAAAATTTTTTCGTCAAAAACAACATTATATTCGTACTCAGCACCCAAAAAAACTTATAGATATTAAATTTTATCAAGATTAAAAAATAAAAAAAATTTTCCTTGAAGTAAAAGGTTTTTTGGGGTGCCATGTTGTTTTGGACGAGAAAATTAGAATGAAGTAAAGCTAAAATTACGAAAAATTTCAAAACATGTCCGAATGTATACTTACTTATTCTCCTATAAAAGGTTGACCTATGTTGCCCAAACAGCAAGTAGGCGTGGAATTTTTTTCTTTCTCGTTATTGTTCTTATTGGGCAGGTATCATCGTAATCGCTATTCGTGTATGACCCACACCCTCGAGCCATACAATATCTAGAGATTCCCGACCCTACTATAAACATACGGTCAGTTCAAAAAGATAACAATGGTTTTCGTCATTCCTATTTATTCAATGACATTCGAAAGGAAATCTTCATCATGGTTCTAAAACTGAATAATTCCGTACTTCAATCGCAATCTTCCATCCTCTCCCATTTAATATTTTACTAGCTAATTTCCCTGTGAAAAAAGATCAGAAGCAATGATACGATTGAAATGTTATTTTAAGGGCTTATTCATCTTAAATAAAACTAGACTTCTTTGACCCAATAATTTGTAACGTGAGACCATTCATTAGTTCCCAGAATCATTGGAATCGAAGTTTCAGCAAACAATAGACTTCGTTATTATAACGCAACGTTTTTCGTATATGAAATGCCATGTGAAAACCCTTCGAACCGTAAAATAAAGTTTGACTTGGTTAATTTACTTGTGGGGACAGATGAAAAGATAAAATAACTGCGATTCATTCAGGCATTTCTCTCACGTACTTTTGAACCTGTCAAATAGTGTGGATCCGTTTTGATAAATCTCTTATGTCGTTTTTAAGTCCTAAGAAAAGAGGATAACGATAAAAAGGGCACTATCATTCTCGTGTTCTCATTTTATCTTTTATACTAAAGTAGCCCAACGCAGCATCCTTGTAATCGCAAGATCACGAACTTATTTTGCATTTTATCCCGGATAATGAAAGCGCCTTTTTAGCTAAAATACCTAAATAGTAGTGAAGTATGCTATCATGTCGTTTTCCGAGCACTTTTAAGTCGTTAAGTTGGGGAAAAAAATTCCCATCGGGAAGGAATGTATTTAAATTATACTAATTGCTTATTTGGCAAGTGTCAATGAGTTCTCTTGCTTTTTTAAAAAATTATTTTGACTTTCACCATCTAATTTAACAAAGACACGACGTTTAGGATTGGTATTTTAAAGAGTCACCGATCCACATGTTACCCTATTTTGCAAAACTACAAGGTTCACGTGAACCCTTCACCCACGGTTTTCCTCTTTTGGTATTTGGGATGTTGCGAAAGGATATTAGTAGCGTTATAAAGGAAGGATTTGCATAAAGGCTGAAGATTCCTAAGGTCGTCGCGAAAGAAAGGTGCAGATGGATATCTGTACACTCTGAAAAACGTCCATTCGTATGCTATATGGGGTTATTTAAATGGAGTTATTTTTTTGTTTTTAATGAAACCCTATACCGTTTACTGGCTCCGGGAAAATCCATAAAAATAAAGCCATGTTTTGTTTACCCTTAATCTCATAATGTTATCCTTGGATCACTTTCAAATCCCTCGGAATCCCACCGGGATCATGTTGACGTTCGTCCTTCGTGGGGAAGGGCGGACAGTGGAGGATTCCACGTACACGATCATGTGTGTTTCTATTTAATCCGTTAATAAAAAAAAGAAGAGTGTGAAAGGTCACATATAGCCAATGTCAATGCCTAATTTTATCCTATAGAACATCGGTTTTATTCGTAAATTACTTCGTGTTTTTAGAATTCATCAAACTTGTGAAGTAATGTACCAAAAGGCTCTGAGGTGGCTCTACAAGCTTTTTGATCCTAGGATCCTCCTTAACTTTTTAAAAATTTGAATTCAATTTTTTTTTGTCTTTAAATGTCTTAATATTACGTCATATTTTCCTCAAAATGCAAATTATTAATTTATTTTAATGACACAGTAAATCAGGAAAGGAAAAACGACGAAAAAAAATTGGAACCCAGGCAGGATTTGAACCCATGACCTTTGGCTTTCCAGGAAACTAAGGTTGTGGGTTCGAATCCTGCGTAAGTTTCATTTTTTTTTCTCTTCGTTTTTCCTTTCCTAATTTACTCTGTCATAAAAAAAATTAACTAATCAAATCTGTAGTCCAAATAAGGCAAAAGTAGTCAAAATTGAGTCTGTTCATCAATGTTAAGGACTCTAAAATCTAGAGACGCGGTAGCATTCCGCCCCGCATATCAAATCCAAGTTAGTGGACACAGCTCGTTTTTTGGCTATCTAGAAATTTTGGTACAGATCTTCTCTAGGAGGAAGCCCTGAAAATTTCAAGTCGATAGTTCAACAGGATGTCAAGATCCAGATACCTGATACTCTTCCTGATAGATAATTTGGTTCTTTAGATTTTTTTTCTCTCATTTTTCAAATCAAAAACTTAATTTTCTATCTAAAGCACTGTTTGTAGGCGTCTCTTTTCGGTACAAAGGGACCTTTTATAAAGTCAACACTTATCGGATTGGGTCGGCCGCATCAATTTATTCGTGGCCCCTCTGAGTGAATCCATTAGCGGAGGATCAAGTGTTTCCTGAGGCTTAGGCGACATAATAAAGAAAGGTAACTCGATCTCTTTTTAGGCTCCTAATAAGTTCACTATAGGAGTCTAATGGCTTCATTTTGGGTTAAAAAAGCATATTTTTTTCATCCCTCTCCTTTTCTTGAATAACAGGACGTTTGACATTCTGAAGTGAATTTAAAGGTATCGAGTGGGCGAGTCCGTTTTACTCTTTTTATTTACCTGTCCCACGTCCAGATAAGTTCTTTGACCTTTTTGGTAATAGCCCTAAGTCAAAAACTGGTCTCGGAGGGGGGTCTCGTCATGATATATCGGCCCGTAAAGTACAACGGAAGAAAAATGGTTCAGAAAAGATACCGCTCGTGCGAATCTCCCTTTCATCTCGAATTAAAGACTGAATTATTTAACAGGGGTTGTTTAAATATTGAAAAAGAGTAAAAGCGTTTATTTTTATATTCGTCTAGCGGTCATGATAGGTTAAATTAAAAAAAAACTATCGGTGCCCTAAAATACACGGTTTTCTATACAGGATGTGCCAGCTTGTGTGGACCTATTATCTGCCAGAATTTCGACCTGACGAAAAAAAGTATAGAAGTAAACCCCCCTTGGATTTAAGCAAGGAATCGATTAGCATCAATAACTTTTGGATTCGACGTACAGGGTGCTCCAGAACGATCCTAACTTCATCATTTTAAATAGGATCCCTATTTTTTGATGAAGGAAATCGATTCTACGCTTGATTTCCAGTAACTTTTACTTAAAACAATTTTTCAATATGACCAAACGTTCTGGAGTTACGAATTGCTGGTCCACGTTAAGGTGAGTGCTCATAACTCCAGAACGTTTGGTCCTATCAAAAAATTGTATTAAGTAAAAGTTACTGGAAATCAAGCATAATATAGAATTCAAACGTCAAAACATAGGGTTCGTATTGAAAATAACGAAGTTGGGGTCGTTCTGGAGCACCCTGTTAGTCGGATCCAAAAGTTATTGACGCTAATCGATTCCTTGCTAAAATCCAAGGGGGGTTTACTTGAATCCTTTTTTTCGTCAGGTCAACACTCTGGCAGATAATCGGCTCGTCCACTCTAGCTGGCACACCCTGTATAAGCCTCTAATCTGAAAGCCTCCGGAAACTCGCTAAAAGTTAAAACTCGCTTCGATTGTTAACTAACATTCAAAAAAATCATGAGAATCCTGAAAAGGAACGTTGAACCGAACAAAAAGTTATTTAAAATAATGATTTAGCAACTTCTTCAGTCGCGAAAATCAAAGAATCGGCCCATTATTCATCTCATGTAAATTACCTTGTTAAAATCGAATATTTTTCTGTAATGAACTCATGGGAGAGAAAAAAGGTCGGTCCTAAAATGAAACAAAATTAAAAAATTAAATTTATTGCTAGGCATGTTAGATTTTTCAAAATGACAGTAATCTTGAATGTAGCCTGAAGGTTGTTATTGTTGAAAAATCGTTGTGCTGCGTATGCTAATGGCGAGGAGGGGTCGCGGAGGGAAAAAACACAAGCATTTAACAAGTAGAACCCGGCCCATGGACCCCGTGGACGTTTAATCAATTGGCAGTGCGGTTAATTTATCTCTTGCACTGAAGGAAAAAATGAGATGGAAAATGTTTTACATACGAGTTGTATAAAAAGTTCGATGCTTAACTTAGACGTTGATAAATCTTTTGTGATGCCTTTGATGTCTTGATGTCATCTCGCTTTCTGGAATGCTGCTTCGATAACGATCACCACGTTTTGATAAAGACCGTTGCTGCTGAAAAACGGTTTTTCTCTTCCTAGAGTTTAAAAAAAGCGAAATTAAAATGTGGGTTGTTTTGGTGGTTTTTTTCGTCGATCGACGAATTTATTACTCGGAATTGTAAAGGGCGATGATTCAAGTGCCTGTTCCGTACAGAATCCGCACAGGTAAATAAATCAACAGCCTTCCATTGAATATGCAGGAAAGGAACAAAAAACATTTTGTTTTCGATCAGTCGATGCGAATTTTCAACTTTTCCCTGTAAACAAGAAAAGTTGACAAACCGACAGGAAATTTGATACGAACAATAGGACACCGGGAAAAATGGGAATATACGCTTTTCAATGGTTTTGTGGACAAGACAAGAATGTGCGCCCACTCTCCTTTTTTTTAGGGAGTGATTTATTGACGACCCAAGGCGTTTTATTGCTCAAAATTAAGTTGTTTTCAGCCCGATATTTGTGTTATTTATTACTCCAAACATATAATTATTTTGAGAATTCGTACTAGAATTAGGTGCTAGATTTGAGTATGAGTGAACCCTCAAAAGTTGATTTTTCAGTGGAAGATCTAGGAATAAGCCCGGAGGGGGCAAACCCAGAGACAGTTTTTTAAGAAAATTTGGCTTTTGAAATGTTGATTTTGAGTTTTTTGATAAGAAAGTGGATCTTAAAATGTTGATTTTGAGGTTTTTGACGAAAAATGGCTCTTAAAACTTGATTTTTAAGTTTATGACGAAAAATTGTCCTTGATATTGTTGTTTTTTGACAAAAATTTGGTTTTTAAAATGTTGAATTCTGAGAGTTTTTGACGAAAAATGGCTCTTAAAACTTGATTTAATGGTTATGACGAAAAATAGCCTTAAAATGTTGATTTTGAGGTTTTTTATTAAACGAAAAATAACTCTTAAAACTTGATTTTTAAGTTTAAGACGAAAAATTGTCTCTTGTAACCTTGATTTTCAGGTTCTTTTTACAAAAATTTGGTTTCTAAATGTTCTTTTCGATGCATTTGACGAAAATTTGGCTCTTGAAATCTTAATTTTGAGGTTTTTGATGGAAAATTCGCTCTTCAAATGTCGATTTTAAGGTTTTTGACGAAAAATAGCCTTAAACTGTTGATTTTGAAGTTTTTGACGAAAATGGCTCTTGATTTCGAACTTGGAACTTGATTTCGAAGTTTATGATGAAACCTTGATTTTGAGGTTTTTTTTGACGAAAAATAGCCTTGAAATGTTGATTTTGAGGTTTTTGGAGAAAAATGGCTCTTAAAACTTGATTTTTGAGTTTGAGACGAAAAATTGTCTCTTTTAACCTTGACTTTGAGGTTTAAAACGAAAAATAGCCTTTAAATGTTGATTTTGAAGTTTCTGACTAAAAATAGCCTTAAAATGTTGGTTTTGAAGTTTCTGACTAAAAATAGCCTTAAAATGTTGATTTTGAAGTTTCTGACTAAAAATAGCCTTAAAATGGTGATTTTGAAGTTTTTTGACGAAAAACTGCTCTTAAAACTTGATTTCGAGGTTTATGACGAAAAGTTGTCTCTCGAAACCTTGATTTTGAGGGTTTTCCGACGAAAAATAGCCTTAAAATGTTGATTTCTAGGTTTATGATAAAAAATGGTCTCTTAAAACCTTAATTTTTAGGCTTTTTGACGAAAATTTGGTTCTTGAAATGTCGCTTTTTAGGTTTTTGACGAAAAAACCTTAAAATGTTGATTTTTGAAGTTTCTGACTAAAAACTGGCTATTAAAACCTTTATTTTGAGTTTTTTGACGAAAATTTGCCTTTATAAATGTCGATTTTTGAGGTTTTTGACGAAAAATTAGCTATCAGGTACATTGATTTCGCAAGTCTGGAATTTTATGAAGAAAAAGACGTGTTTTTGACAACTAAAAATTTTGGGATTTTTGCGGAAAATTGTCTTCATTATAGTGAATTTTAGGGTTTTTGTTTTCCTTTTCCTTGCACACAGAAAGCTGAGAAATCTTAAACAAATTTTGAGTTGAGGGTACTTTGTGTTGCACGAATTGTTCACTACTCCTTTATGGTCCCTTGTGGATCATAGATTTGATTTAAAATTCATTTTAGAGAAAGAAAACGGGAAAATGGCCTAGCCACACTGATTCCAAGATATCCTGGATGCCGGAAATTGCGATTCAATCCTTCTTAAAAGGCAGTGTCACTCAACCGAGAAAATAATTTTTCCCCCTTTCTCGTTTTTATGAATTTTCAAAACATAAAATTTAAACAAAAAACGCCTTTCTCTATTATTAGCATAGAATGCCTACGAAATAGTGAACTCGGTCACATGAAATCATCGGGCTCCATGTGAAACTTACAGAAATGGAAAAAATGAACTTTTTGAACTGGTTCTTCTGGGAAACAAAAATAACCAGTCTTTAAAATATTCGATTAATCAAATTAATTGTTTTAGATTAAATTTTAAATGCGATTAAGTTCCGTAAGCATCTCACGTGCTATTGGATCAATTATTTTGAAATATGGCCGCTCATTTAGTAAAATTAAGTTTTAAATTGTGGTTGTGTAGTAAAAGTTTAAATTGATGCGGTTCTTGGGGGTTTCTGGCCATATTTTGGCCTCGTTGAAATTTCTGTAGATCGACAAATCATATCGAAAACTTTACTCGTTCCGAGCCTCCGAGAGCGTGCAATTATTATTTACATAATCAAAAGGCTCTTTAAACTATTAGGCCACTTCGGGAAGACGTTTAGATATTCAAGATAAAGCTCGCTGATAATTTTTCATTAGCGATGAACGCCCACGAATTTTTAAATTTGCATAAAAAAATCAAAATTTCTGTAATTTATCTAATTTTTCTCACACTTTTTGAAGACTTTCGATTTCTGTTTATTTTCATTTTATCCTTGACTCCTTACCTAATTAGGCTTGATTTTTGAACCTAACGAATATGACTTTTTTATTTTTTATATATTTCAATGCTTACAGTATGGAACCAAATAGCACAGTCAAGACAGTCATCAACATCGGAATAAATACAAAACAAATTTAAACGCAATACAAAGTTACAATAATAAATAATTTAGGAGAAATTAACAATTAAATAAATATATGTATGTATAAAATAAATAAATAAATAAAATATAAATTATTACACTATGAAAATAAATTATCAACTAATTGTTAAAAATAAATAAAAAATTTTATAAAAAAAATATATGTTACTATTGTTGACTAAATATGAATTTAATAATGTAACGATCATTCAGTTAATCAATGATTCCAGCTCCTCTAAGACAATGATTTTAATTTTGATTTTACTTCTTGAAAAGTGTTAAGGAAGAGATCAATGTCAAGATCCAAACCCAATTTATTGATGATATCCAAAATACCGGAAAGTGTCAGCGAACGACCGTACTCTGTCCGATGAAATTGGATGTGGAACAAATGAGAGGAATGGCGAAAGATTCGGGGGGGTACATGAAAGGGGATGACATCAAGCAGATCAGGACAATCAACATTACCATTTAGCAACTTATGTATAAAGAGAATCCCGAGTGTAATGAAGCGATTAAATGGTGATTGTATACCAAAATGAGAGCGCCAACCATCCATAGTTTTTGAACTAAATTCCTTCCGCTCAATATATACAAGATGTTTGATCGCCGATTTTTGGATCCTATCCAGATCAACATACCATTGATTGTGATAGGGCCTCCATACAAGGGAAGCGTAGTCGATTATACTTTGAACATATGCAAAAAATAGTGTACGCACTACTGAAACCCTCTTGAAATCATTAGACGACCTCCGAATAAAGCCAACCAATCTATAGGATCTAGAAATCACATCTTGAATGTGATCAATGAAGGAACAACTGGAATCAAACAACACACCAAGATCCTTGATCACGGTTACCCGTGAAATACTACTGCCATTATAATTGTAATCAAAAGCAATGGGATTTAGCTTCCGATGAAAACTAATAACTTTACATTTAGAACTCTCAATTCTAAGACCATTATTAGTGCACCACCCTGAAAATTTCAACAGATCATCATTAAGCGACCAGCAGTCTGAGGAATTTATGATAACCTTAAAGATTTTGACATCGTCAGCAAAGGCTAACATGTTGGATTCACAACAACTGAAGATGTCATCGAAAAATAGCAAAAATAACAAGGGGCCCAAATGGGACCCCTGAGGAACTCCAGAAGTTATGGTGAATTTCTCCGAATAGCTACTACGAAAAAGCACAGAGGAAGTTCTACCTTCGAGATACGATTTTAACCAGCTAAGCAAGTTACCTTGGAGGCCAATGTCATACAACTTGAATAGTAGTCTTTTGTGATCCACTGAGTCAAAGGCCTTAGCAATATCAGTGTAGATGACATCCACTTGATTACCTTTTTCAATATTACTAACAATAAATTCACGATACAATAAAAGATTGGTCGAGGTAGATCTACCCTTAACAAATCCATGTTGATTAAAGCTGATATAATTACGAAAATGACTAGATATACAATCGGTGACTATAGATTCAAACAACTTAGGGATAGCGGACAGTTTAGAGACCGGACGGTAATTTGTAATCTTGGACCTATCCCCTTTCTTATGGATGGGTATCACGTTCGATAATTTCCAAATATCAGGTACTAAACTCGAAGAGAAGGATTTACTAAACAATATAGAGAGCGGTCTAACCATATTAACAGCACATTGTTTCAATATCACAGTAGGAACATTATCCGGTCCAGGGGAATAATTACTATCTATGGTAGCTAATTTACTTAATATCACAGCCTCGTCAAAATCACATGTGGATAGTACTGACTCAGTTAGCTTAGGAACAAAATTATCACAGGGGTTTGACATCGGTGAAGAAAAATTGGATTGAAACAAGTTAGAAAATGCATTAGCTGTCACTTTGTCGTTGGAGAGAATTGTTCCGTCACCATCAAACATTGAACGCGGATAGCCATCAACTTTCTTCTTAGAACTCATAAAGTTCCAAATATGGTTGATATTCGATTCGATTTGTGCCTCTGTGGAGGCAATGTATTTATCATAGTCATTTCTAATGGCGGCTTTGGCCTCAAACCTGAGAGACGAAAATTCATTATACCGAACAGGGGTATTAGATCTTTTATATGCAGCGTGTGCTCTGTTTTTGCGATTAATCAAATTAACTGTAGAAGAGGAATACCAGGTAGGAAACCTATTACTGGATCTGACTCTTTTGATAGGAACACATTCCTCAAAGAGCCTAAACAGTATTGAATAGAACATATGAATTGCATCATTCAATGGGCAGCCATGTAGAAAATACCAATCAATGGAAGATAGATGTTCATTTAACAACACAAAGTTCGTTTTGTAAAAATTGAATCTCTTGGATGATTCCAGAGTACGAAAACATTTAATGGGGGCATTGAAATTGCAATTAATTGAAAGCGATGGGTGATAAGAATCCTCGGGGACAAATGGCAAAAGGTCCTTTGTGACCACAGCGGACTCAACATTAGTAAAAACAAGATCAAGAATCCTCCCAGTATCATTCGAAATATTATTTATTTGTGAAAAGTCAAGTATACCTGTGTACCTATTAAGAACAGACTCAGCCTTTTTGCTTCAAATTAGCAGAGATAATGTGGATAAATTAATGGGGTAATAAAGGTAAAAAGATTTGTGTCCCTCGCCCCAAAAAACACGGAAAAATAATAGTTTGGGTTTGAAATTTCCCAACAAAATACTCCATTAATTGGACATGGGTGGAGTAAAAGCAGAAAAAACGACTTCGGAATCGTATTTCTCACCATAATAAACGTAGGAAACAACATTTTGTTCGAAATCTAAAAATGAAAATTTTTAGGTCGAAAAAAATTGACCCTCGCGAAAAATGGCCCAGGAAAAATAGACCGAAAAATAGGCGTGCTTCCCGAAAAATCGTTTAAAGATAGGATGTCTTTAACCTCCGTCCTTGAGGTTTTAAGACACTTTCAGCTTTGGAAGATTATTTGAATTTTTTCTTACTTGAATTTTTTCAGAATTTTCTGATTCAAATTGTAAGAGAAACAGTGGCGGATACAGGAATTTGTCCGGGGGGGGGGAACCACTAAAATTCAGAGCCCCCCTTTAAAAAGTTTTAAAATTTATCTTTAAAAGGCTCTTTCAACGTTGATTTTGAGGTTTCTGACGAAAAATTTTCTCTTAAAAGTTAAAACGTTGATTTTGAGGTTTTTTTACTTTTTATTTATTTATTTTTTAATTTTATTTATTTTTTTTATTTATTTATTTATTTTATTTTTACTTTTTTTTTTTAACGAAAATTAGCTCTTAAAACGTTGATTTTTAGGTTTTTTGACGATAATTTGGCTTCATAAAATGTTGATTTTGAAGTTTTTGATGAAAAATTGGTTCTCAAATAATGTAAATTTTAAGGTTTTTTGACAAAAAAAGAGCCTTAAAACGTTGATTTTTAGGTTTTTGACGATAAATTGTCTCATCAAACCTTGAATTTGAGGTTTTTTGGGGAAAATTATCTCTTAAAACGTTGATTTTGAGGTGTTTTAGCGGATTTCCGGAGGAAAGCAGGCTATTGGGGCCGGCCTCACGGCGGCTTTCGGCTTAGAGGCTTATTTTTTTTTTTTTTTTTTTTTTTTGGCGAAAATTTTCTCTTAAAACATTGATTTTGAGGTTTTTTGACGATAATTTGGCTTCATAAAATGTTGATTTTGAAGTTTTTGATGAAAAATTGGATCTCAAATAATGTAAATTTTAAGGGTTTTTTTTTTTTACGAAAAAGAGCCTCAAAACTTTGATTTTTAGGTTTTTGACGATAAATTGTCTCTTCAAACGTTGAATTTGAGGTTCTTTGGCGAAAGATTGGTTCTCAAACAATGTAAATTTTAACGTTTTTGGTTTTTGACGAAAAATAGCCTTAAAATGTTGATTTTAAGGTTTTAGGTTTGAATCGATAAACAATTTTCTCTTAAAAGTTTATTTTAAAGTTTATGACAAAAAACTGTCTCTTAAAACTTTGATTTTAGGTCCATGAAGAAAAAATGTCTCTTAAAACCTCGATTTTGAGGTTTTTGAACGAAAAATTTGGCTTTTTAAATTTTGAGGTTTTCGACGAAAATTTGGCACTTGAAACCATGATTTTGAAGGTTTTGATGAAAATTGGCTCTTAGAATGTTCATTTTGACGTGTTTAATTGGCTTTAATTTGTTGATTTTTTTTTTTTTTTTTCAAATAAACTCTTAAAGGGTTCGAATTGAGGGCTTTTTAGTCAAACTCACCTGGAGATTCTTTATTGTTATTAATGGCTTTAATAAGAGAAAGGAACTGTCAAGATTGTATTATCATTACAACTGTTTAGGGTGCTCAAGTAGGTAATATAATCTCATTATTTATTATTAAATAACTACCGCACCGTCATGATATATCGATACAAACAAAGTCTTAAGTGGCCTCAACTTAACTCATTTATGAATGATGAAGACGTGTCTCATTACCCTACGCCTCCGCCTTGAAATATGGCCTCTTGAAAAGAACCATATAATCACGTTATTTCATCAGGAATCTCCTTATTCGGGCCTCCATCCCACGCTGTTTATTTCGAAAATTAAGGATTATCGACGAAATGAGAAAAGTTTGAATCGTCAAATCAGATGAATTGCAGTTTCAACGTAACTTTGAATTGAAACGGTGACTTTTGCTCTGGAATTTTTTTAAGTCTATTGTCCTGATTCGGTTTTTGAGGACAACGAAAGCACATGACGAAATATTTATTCGTTATTAAAGCCCTCACACGTCCTAAATCCATGCTCATCTCATTGAAAAGATTAAATTTTTAGGTAGATTTCTTTCAGAAAATCTACCTATTGCAATGGGGGCAGTAGTCTCAGATTCAAAAATTTTTGTGATAGGTTTTCATTTCAGACCCCCTGGACCCCCAAACCACCCTCAACTCAAAAGTGTTATATATATATATATGTATGTATATATTATATATGTATATATGTATATATTCGCACGATAACTTGAGTAATTTTTACTTGACGACCATGAAATTCGGTATTTAGGGCTTTTAAACTAATAGAATTTATGAGTTCGTTAACGGCTGAAATCGGACCAGCGGTTTTGGTACTTTACTTAGGGCCTAACCTGCGAATCTCGCAAACCGTTCATCCAATCGCTTTCAAACTTAAAAGTGATGTTATGGGGATGGCTAAGAATGATTTAAAGTTGGTTTGGATCAGCTGGGTGCAATAGATTTGAACCTAGGTAAAAAAGAATTTTTTTGAATTTTTACCGGGAAACAGATGATTTTTTTTTCTTCGAATTATAGAAAGTTCTAGATCTAACCATCTGAAAGAAATCTACCTCTTTAGTCCTGCTGCCGCGGGACTCATTTTTTTAATTTATATGTAATTATTTGGAAAACAGTCCATGGTGAAAATTCCCTCCAAGATAATAATGAGGGAGGATATTCAAAGTTTCTGAACTCTGGAAAGAGGGAATCCTGCCGTTGAAATCTCAGAATTTCTCGCATAAAGCCAGGACATCAAAAGAGTTATCCCGATAGGGTCGAAGTACTTTTTTCTGTCTTTTTTTTGTTCGGAGTTTCATATGGTTAAAACCTTCAACACACGACTGCTTTGCGGTTTTAGCATACTTTCGTACTTTCAAACGAATTCGTTTTGAAAATTTTCAAAGAAGGTGTTTTTGAATAGAAAATAAGGGTAAACAAATTAGAAGACGATACTCAACGCTAAGGTTTAAACTTGATCCAGGATTTACATAATAACTTAGACGCGGCTTAGCAGAACCGTAATGATTGTTTGAATCCTACTTTAAGTTCCTTTGGAGCTAGCAGACGCTGCTGATATTTTCGTTTATTATGCTTAATAACTTAAACAATATTAACTTTCAAGCGTCCTTTTTAAAGCAATAAGTAAGACAAAAAGGATCGAATTTCGATCATTTATGCAGATTTGGGCAAAAGTTGAAGGTTCTCTTTTTTATTCTATGTCAGTTTCCTCGTTGAAAATAAGGAAAGTGTAAGCAGTTTTTGACCCTTTTATTCAAAAAGTTGGATTTTGAAAAAGAAATTTTTAATAAAAAATTTTTTTACATGGAGCCTCTTGTTTAGATCTGCGTACTCCTGACTTCTTTATGAGAAGAACTTTTTCTTGGATAGAATTTGTTTTACTTCTGCTCACTCCATTTCGGTGAAATGCTTCATTTTAACTTTTCAGTTGTATTAACCTCGAAAACATGATTTTGGGAAGGGGTCAAGGAACCCCTAGGTATGAGACCCCTAGGGTCAATCTGACCTTGATCTTCATAGGCCAAATGGTGATTTCTTTCCTATTTGGTGACCAAATTTCACCATAGGTAGGGTCTTAAAGATTGAGATATCATAGAACGCGGCTGCGTTCCGCGCCCACAATGAAGAGTTCAGTAGAAAACCCCTGATCTCACCAATATTTTCACCATTCACATGTTAGGGTAGTAGGTTTGGCTAGAACGAGTAGTGT
>JAGWEN010000938.1:0-47296 GCA_018703685.1 Orius laevigatus | reverse complement strand
CAAGATAAACAAAAAAAATTTTACGCCCACTTGAAACCATTTTTCAAAGAAGTAACCGTTTGATTTCATCGAATAAAATAAAAATTAGAATTTTTTCGGTCTTTTATGAGTGAAAAAAAAAAGTAACTTTTGGCAAGTCTTGATGTAGGGGTGAAAAAATGGAGGGGAGGGACAAAAGCTCAATATTTTTGTCGCTCTCAGTATATAATCGATTAGACGCTTAGTGACCGGAAGTGTAGACAAAGGAAAAGGAGCTTTCTCGGCCTCTCACGTATCGTAGGCATATCCCAAGGAAAACATAACACCGGAAAGACATTAATTATCTTCCCTTTTTTTCCGCCACCTGTTGCCCGACCAAGTGTAAATTTTTGTTTTAATTTTTATCATTTCTTTATTCTAAAAATCGTGTGGAATTTCAACCCCGGGATAGGGCTTGCCCCCTCTTAAAATAATAAATTATTCATGCCTTTTCTTGTCTTGTGTGCCGCTTGCAAATATTGCCCTTTTGTGGAAAGTGTCAAGCAAATAAAGCCCCCCTCCAGTCCTCAATCCTCATATTATAAACTCTTTTACAAATTAAAAAACTTTTTTCTGAGTTAAACGTTACTTTTGAAGCAAAACCGATTAGAGAATTGAGTTCCCCAAGCCAAAAACGTCTCTTTCATCACCTCCACACCCTCTCTCTCCAACCCCCAACATCACTCCAACCTCCTCCCCACAACAAATTTCCTATAACCTACCTCCCATAACCTTCCCCCCGACCAAGTAAACGTCCCCCAACTCCCTCAAATTAACAAAACCACCCCCTACTTTACCCTATCAACCCCTAACAACTTCCAACTTACAACACATCCCAGTTAGCCTCCCAAAACACCCCCAAGAATATCTCTTCCGTTCAGAAACGAGGAAGGAATATAACCTGCAGGTAAACAATGAAACCTCCTGAAGTTCCGAATGGTTCTTGTTTTGAAAAATTTCATTCCCATTTTAACAGAATTTTTTTTAAAAAGTTTGACTTTCTTTTGTGATAAGACTTAAGTCACTTAAGGCATAACTTTTTTCCGTTTTTCCCCTTTATCGCCTTAAAGGAAAAAAAAAGAGGTGGAGTGGATGAATTGAGAGGGAACTCCGGATCTTTAAATTATGCATGATCCACGGAAAAGGTCCCACTATCCCAATAGACTCCCCAATATCGCCTCTCAATAGCACTGCATTAACGGAAAATTTTATTTCGCACCTACAAAGGGCCTTTTCCCCTCCAATTCGAAAGACGTCCATTTTAAATACTCCGCTAATGAAAGCCCCGAAAAAATTATTCTGAATAAATTATAGATCGATTTGAATAACGTTTTTTCAAATGAAAAGCTGAAGGACCCAAGTTCTTGTGTCAATAAAAAAAATTCATTCAAGAGGCTGTCGATGGCAGATAATCAATACCCTCGGAGAGATATCAGGAAACAGAAATGAGAAAGCATCCTAAAGGAAATTTTAAAATTAACAAAGCACTACTTAAAATCTTAAATTTATTATTAAAATAACATAAAAAAGAAGAAAATTTTCAGTCATCTTCTAAAAAGTCTTCATCATCATCATTCTCCATAAAATCGTCCTCATCTTCAGAAACTTCTTTCTTAGCCTCCTCGATTTTAACCGGCCGAGTGACATTTTCGACATAATTCTCTGCAGCAGCTTTGACAGCCAAAATGGTCGCAGGAGTACCATAAGCTTCTTCAAAACTGACCCATTTCGAGTAGAGCGATTTCATCTTTCTGATGGGCAGCTTGTGGCTTGGTATTCGCTCAAGAACAGTCCTAGGAAGAATTTAATTTTTTTTTAGGTTTAAATTTGATTTATTTACCTGGCAACGTCGATTCTGTTAGATTTGATAAGCATGTCGACATAAACGTTCCATAGGTCAACCCTTTGGGGATATGAAGTCAAAAGCTTTTCAAAAAGACAATCGGCCTCTTCTGGAAAGCCGTGTTTGTTTTCCAAAAGCGCATGTCTGGACATGAGACTCACATCTGAGAAAATAATTAAAGAGAAAGGACGCAAAAAAAATTGTCTTACGTTCTTTTTGCTGTAAAGAGGAAATTGCTCGAAGGAGGAACGTTCTTGACTTTTCTGCTAAGCCGACGGACATCAAAGCATTCTGACAGTGCAGCCAACATTCCAATTTGTTTCTGTATTTCCGTGTTAAGACCTTCGTAAGTTGTTCAACTTCCTGAAATCAAGGATTTTATGAGCTTTTTTTTCCCACCTCACCCAAGGGGGGACCCTTCTTCACTTTTTGGACCCTAAAATTTTCATTTTTTGATTCCGACCAAAATCTGGTTTTGGACTATTTTTAGGGAGAGAAACCCCAATCTGAAGTCGATTTTGGATTTTGAAAATATTTTTTTCAACCTCACCCAAGGGGGGACCCTTCTTCACTTTTTTGACCCTAAAATTTTCATTTTTTGATTCCGACCAAAATCTGGTTTTGGACTATTTTTAGGGAGAGAAACCCCAATCTGAAGTCGACCAAAGGTCGCTCCCACAAAAAAGATCAAAAAACACTTACGACGGCTTTTTTGGCTTCTGCATAGATATCCAAGACTCTAGAATTTATCGCATAATCGTCATTATATTTTAAAGCTTCTTTTAATGTTTCTTGAAATACTTCCTGAAAATTTTGTTTTGAATGAAATTTTTGATTGGTTGGGACTTACTGGTGGGCTGTAGGTGTGGTCTAGATTAAGAAGAGCGATCCAAACATTTAATTTCTCCTGTTCTTCCCTCGGGTTGATTATTTTCAACGCTCTTTTGGCAACAGAACGGGCTTTGTCGAAATCGGCCGTTTGAAGGTGGAAAGCCATGTATTGGATCCAACGTTTTGAATTATTCGGCTCACCCAGAAGAACTCGGTCAAAATGGTCGGCCGACTGCGGATTCTCATCTGCATGAAGAAGTTCTTCTTCTTTTTCTCGCAGTTTCTTCTCAGCTTCGATGGCCGCCGCTTTTTTTTCCGCAGGCGTCAACTTTTTCTTCGGCTTCTTTTCATCGTCGGAATCTTCTTCTTCGGATTCGGGAACTCCCATGGAGACAACGTTGGCCAAATCTGAAGGTGTCACGTCAAAATCGAATCCTCCTACGTTTTCCAATGACAGTTCATTCAATTCTTCAATTTTCTTTTTCTTAATATCAACACCAACATTTTTGTCCGATTTCCTTTTTAAACTTTTCTCATCTTTTTCATCCGAATCTTTAACCTCGGATTTTGATTTTTTATTCGGACTTTCTTCACTTTTTTCTTTTTTAATTTTTTTCAACCTAGGGATTTCTAACGATTTTAAATTTGTCAGTGGAAGCCATTTTTCCATCGCTGATTTTATGTCTTCAGGCAAAGGATTCAAAAATTCACGAACATTTAAAGGATAGCCAAATCTCAATGAGTTCTCCACACTGGAAAAAAAAAAATTAATTCTCAAAAAAAATTTAGGAATCATTTACCATAAAATTTTGACATCATGAGTCCCCTGGGCATAAAAATTCGGTTCGCAACTGTTCAGAAACCCTTTGCAAGGAATATAAACAAAATTTTGCATCCTTTTTATCCAACCGACCATTAAAATCCAATTTGAAAATAAAATCTCGACTTCTTCTTGATCGCAGTTTTCTTGTCCATCACACTCATCTATAAATAAATTTTATAAACAATTTATAAATTTATTTTGAATACCTTTTTCAAGTCTGGATGTAGGAACAGCATGTACAACTTGGTTTAAGACATCATCATACAAGACGGAAACCTTAAAAGGCGATTTCGTGACCGTTTTATTTTCATCGTAGATCAAAAATGTTTTTCCGTCTTTTTCAGCCCGGATTATTTTATCTTTCGATTTTCTTTTTTTCTCTAAATTGATTTTAACCGTGTCGCCAACTTCGTAGTCTTGAAATGTTGAAATCGTTTGAATAAAACTTTTTAAATTGTCGACAGCCCACTAAAAAGTTATTAATTTAACAAATATTTTCTAAATTTTCTTACTTTGTCATCGGAAAATTCTTCATTTCTGTAAAACTTGATTGTATTCGTAGTCTCGTTGAAACTTGCAATTTGTGTCATTAATGTTTGATTTTCATAAAATGATAGCGAAGCATAATTGGACCTTAAATTCTAAAAAGAAAATGATTATTTGACAAAATAAAAATTGACTTACACTAAATTGGAAATGGTTGATGTCAAAAGTGATTTCTCGATTGAAATTTGGAACCGGGACGACCAAAGTTGATTTTTGATTTATTTTCAAAATACAAGGTAAAATCATGTCTTTTTTTAAGGCTGACTTCCCTCTTTTCAAAAGTTTATGATTTTTCTGAAACACAATGTTGATAGAATACCCTTATCTGCAGATTGGGCACATTATCATTGATATTTACTTGGAAAAAATTTTTGGTCGATTCTTTCAAGCTGAAAATCGGCTTTCCGTTGAAATAGTTGAAAACATAAGCATCAATCAAATCGCCTTGTTTATACTTGGAAAGTAAAAATTCCCAAAGTTCTGGATGATCGCTGAGTTCATACAAAGGAATTTCAACATCTTGAAAAAAAAAAAAAATTTCAAAATTTTCAAAAAAATTAAAAAAAAAAAAATTTTTTTAATTTTTCTTACTAAATTGTTCCCCTTTTTCGCCCCCAAGACAACGAAGTCGATCTTTCCTGCACTCGGTCACCACCAATGAGTAACTTTTCCCAATAGAAAGAGTAGACCGGTCGACCGATTTCAACAAAGAAAACTCCACATTTTTCCCAGTGTTCGAGACATAGCATTTAACCTTAAAAAAACAATATTAAACAAAATTTAAAACAAAAAAACTTACAGTTTGGCCTCTTTTATATTGTGAGAAGTCGCTGATTAAATTTTCCGATGAAATAACTGAATGGATTCCATTAAAAAATCCAACTTGGATACCATCCGGAAGGACCGATTCGATATTTCCGTAGTAAAATTCACCCTGCTCGGCTTTCTTGATGTCAATCAGAGGTTCGCTTCTCATCAACAAAGGCTTGAGTGTGACTATAACTGAACTTATGTGTTTCAAAACTCGCAAAACCTGGAATAATTGAATAGATGAAGAAGAAAAAGATGAAAGCAATTTACTCTTCCTTCGTGGACAGATCCGACTTTTAGTGATTTGAGAATAGGCTCGTCTGAAATGTGATCTTTCGGCAAAATTGCATGAACGTTTCCCACTTTTCCGGTATACGAGTTGGCTTTTACTTCTTCTATTTTTATACTCACTAAACCTCCGACGGTTATGTCGTTCAGAGAGCAGAATTTTTCTTGTAAAATATTGCTAAAAAAAATCATTAATTAGTCAGGAGCTCATTGGGAAATTCACGGGTTGAAAATCAGGAGTTTTTGACCTATTTGTCAATTTAATCCAAAGTCTCATTTTCAATCACTTTTAATTTTTATTGTTTGGTTCCATTGAAAACTTGGTTTTTGACTGTTTTTAGAGTGAGAAATACGAATTTGAAGTCGATTTTGGGGTTTGAAAACATTTTTTTTTACCACACCCAAGGGGGGACCCTTTTTCACTTTTTTGACCAGAAAATTTTTATTATTTGATTCCATTGAAAATTTGGTTTTTGACCATTTAAAGGGTGAGAAACACGAATTTGAAGTCGATTTTGGGTTTTGAAAACATTTTTTTCGACTTCACCCATGGGGGGACCCTTCTTCACTTTTTTGACCAGAAAATTTTTATTGTTTGATTCCAACCAAAATACGTTTTTAGACTGTTTTTAGGGTGAGAAACACGAATTTGAAATCGATTTTGGGGTTTGAAAACATTTTTTTCGACCACACCCAAGGGGGAACCCTTCTTCACTTTTTTGACCCTAAAATTTTTATTGTTTGATTTCTTGTTGAAAACTTGGTTTTTGACAATTTTTAGGGTGAGAAATATGAATTTGAAGTCCATTTTGGGTTTTGAAAATATTTTTTGCTACTCCAAAAAACCGTTCAACTTACTCAGAATTTGAACATGAATAATTTGGGTCTAAATAATCAAATCCAATCGTTTTAACCGTTATATGATTTCCAATCGGAAAGTTTGCAGACTCGGGAATATTTCTGCGCGATATTATCCCTTTGTGGAGATTTCCTTCATGCTCGAATTCCAAATGGACACCTTTAGGAGTGACAGAACAAACCTGAAAACGAAATATTTAAACAAAATTGAAACATTCACAAAATATTACCTTTGCTCTGGGGATTAAAGTTCCATCTTGAACCTGTTTTATGATGCGTTTCAAAGGTGAAATTCTTAAACTATAAGCAGCGACATCGCTGTGAGGATATTTGTAAAGAAGAGTGACCGAAAGCTCATTTCCAACTTGAAATGCATTCGCTTTTGATTCTAAATGATCTTGAGTTATGTAACCTTCAAAATTGGTCCTATCTATGCTTACGTGGACAACATCTTTTTCCACCTAAAAATCACAAGGGAGAAAATTTCAATTTTCTATTATCAAAAAAAGCAATAATAAGAAATTAATAATAAAAAAAATAAATTACTTTGGATACTTTTGCTGAAAATGCTGCACCAGGAATGAGCATTTCTAAGGCAATTCGAGAAGAATTATTTGCTTTCACGATTTCAGGTTCGATCGTCACTTCTATTATGTTCTTCCCATCGGCCAAATTAGATTTTGAAACTTTGCACCAAATTAGCTGCCCTACAGCTAAAAATTAAGTTAAAATCAGCAAAGAAGAGTTGGCCGATCTACCTAAAGGTTTATTATTGTTTATCTCTTGAATAAATTTCGTAGTTTTATCATTCGGAAGGAAAGCAGTGACAAGAGGAATTCCAGTAAAAACGACAAAACCGTGGTCTGTTTCTGATTCAACAGCTCCCATTATGAAAACTCCTTTTGAAAGCTAAAAAATAAAATTTTGAAACTTCAATAATCTGAAAATTTGTCATAATTACTTGAGAATAGGTAAGATCAGAATTGACATCGCCAGGATTCAAAGAAACAGCAATCTCATCCGAAGCAATTCTTCTGCATGGAAAGCAATCACCGATTTTAAACAATTTGTGGAGACTTGTCTGTGAATTGGTATAAGGAGTTGAAATATTCTCGGCGAAAACTTTGGCCGAAATTCGATCCGGAAGCTTCACAGAAAGCGACTTTGGGTGAATTTCAGTGATACAGCACATAGCCAGGGTGCCTTCTAATACCTGAATACAAAAAATAATCAAAATTATGATATTTTACAAGAAAATTATTGAAATATTCATACCGGATACATAAGGCGGTGGAACTTCTTAATTTTTTCGGGCGTATCGTGGACATATTCTGGCCTCAGGTTCGCCTTCTTGAGACGTTCACGTTCTCGACTTCCTGGATTCTTTTTGCGTTTTTTCTCATTTTTCGATTTATCAAACTAAAGAAATCGTGAGTATGGAGAACAAAATAAATAATTTGGCTTACAATAAATGTCGATTTCTTAAAACTCTTTTCTCGTAAGGTAGAGCTTCCACCACGTGGAAAATAAACTTCATCTTCACTATCATCACCCATTTTAATTAAACAAGATTAAAATATTAGGAAAAACTTAGTGAAAACAACAAGTCAAATTTTGATAATCAAAGCACGTGGAAAAGTGGGAGGTTACGTTTTCGATTAATCGATTCCAAGTATCGATAGACTTCTAAGTCGATCAGTTTAAATTTTAAATTTAAAAAACTTCGGGGCCCTTATTTTTTTGATTTTTCATCCTTTTTGGACACCAGGCGCCCTTTTAACCAGATTTTGTTCCTTTACTTCGAAATGGGCCCTTTTAAGCTTGATTTTGATCTTTTTTAGACACTAGGGGCCTTTTTAGCTTGAATTTTGATCCATTGTGGAATAAGGGGCCCTTTTTTAGCCAGTTTTCTGTTCTTTTTCCGACACTAGGGGCCCTTTTATCTTAAATTTTGATCCTTTTTAGACACTAGGAGCCCTTTTAGCTCTATTTTTGATCCTTTTTGGACACTAGGGCCCTTTTTAGCTAGGTTTTTGATCTTTTTTAGACATTAGGGGGCCTTTATTATATTGATTATCTTTTTTGGACACTATGGGCCCTTGTAAGTTTTAGCTCGAATTTTGATCCTTTTTGGACACTAGGTGCCCTTTTTAGCTAGGTTTTTGATCTTTTTTGGACATTAGGGGGCCTTTGTTATATTGATTATCTTTTTTGGACAGAAGGGGCCCTTTTAATTATATTATGGTTCTTCGTGACGAAAAGGGGCCTTTTTAGTCTGATTTATAATCTTTTTTATACACTAGGAGCCCTTTTAGCATGATTTTTTATCCTTTTTGGGCACCAGGCATTTTTACCTCGATTTTTGGACAAATTTGCAAAAACCTTGCAAACTTGGAAAAAAATGCAAAGGCTATAGGGGGATAAGGTATGGTAAAATGCCCTTGAACCATTTGGCCCGAGAAAAATACCCAAAGATACCTCTTGGTGTACCTAATAACTTCCCTTAATTTTGGATCGAAAACCCCAACGGTTTTGGAGAAAATCGCGTTTTTCTCGGTTCAGAAAAACCTTAATATCTCGAGAAACTAATGATGCCACAGAGTCTGGCTTTTTTTCAAAATGTAGAGCTTTTTTGGGCCCATCTCCTAGTATTTTTTTCAAATTTTTCAAACCATCAGAAAGCCGCGAATTTTGACAAAAAAGATTTTCAGAGCGCGAAAAAAAATGTTCCCGATGAGGTGGCACAAAGATATTAATACCATTTGTTCATCTACTAGTTACAAACTACCAGAATTTTTTCAGAATTTTCGAAGTGGTGGAACATGGTTTTTCAAAGGATTTTCTCAAATTTTTTTGTATTTTTCTCTTACGATGGGTGCTAAAAAGGGCATCCAGCTATTATTAGTGATACTACATCAATAAAATATTCCGATATACAATAAAATGCTCTCCCGAGGAGACGTTGCTCCCAAAAAGTCAAAAAAAACGAATTTTGGAAATCGTCGTAAGTTCTATGTATTCGCATGGTAAATTGCATGAGGAATCCAATGGTTTAAATAAAAAAAGCCTCGAGGCAGCCTCGAGAAGCAGCGGATTTCCTCCGGAAAGGCCTTCCCTAAGCCTATCTTTGATGTCCTAGTTATCCCCCCCCCCGCCACAGTAAAATAATGAAATGGGTCTCTGAGCCCGGAGCCTCCATCGCACCGACCACAATAGCTTAAATTCCTCTAGAAATCAGCGGAAAATTTTCAAAGCCTATGGCTCAGTATATTTCAATTAAACCACGTGATTTTCACCGCCAAAAGTTCAAATTCTAAAATTAATTTCATCAATGCCCTAAGAAGTAGCTTCCTCTTCGTATGCGGGCTTAATCTGTTGTCAAATGTGATTTCTCAGTTCATGAGCAGCTCCCTGCTCTTATGATCAATTTCGACCATCTCCTGCTGTTATTTTCTGAGATCACGAAGTTCTATTTAATTCCCTCAGGAGAGTCTCAGAACCGCTTAGGCGATTCCAACTGTCTTCTACTATGGTCCTCGGCCCATAATATATTTTCCAACCATCTCAAACTTTCCGGTATCGAAGAAATCACGAAATTCCATTTAGGCCCCTTAACGTGGGTCCCAGAACATCTTCCGTGATTTGAACCGTTCTTAATATGGTCTGCGGATCATCAGACCTTCCCATCACGATTTTCAACCATCTCAAACCTTAAGGTTACAAGAAAATCACGAAATTCCATTTAGGCCCCTTAGACAAGTCCCAGAACCGATTTTGAGATTTGAACTGCTATTAACTATGATCCTCGGCCCCTAGGACCTTCCCTTCACGATTTTCAACCATCTCAAACCTTCAGGTTCCGAGAAAATCACGAAAATGCCCTTTATGCCCTAAGCGAAGTACCAGAACCGCTTGCTCGATTCAAGCCATTTTCAATAGGTTTCCTTCTCAATTTTTTTAGGCCCTAAATACAGAGTTTCATCAACCTCATGCAAAAATTGCTCCAGTTATGCGATGAACATGTACATATATATATATATATATAAATAAATATATATATATATATATAAATAAACATGAAAGGAAAATCTTATATTTTTGTGATCCCCAGAGCTTCCTGATCACGAATATATAAGCCTCTGGCCTGGGAGCCTCCGTGACGACCACCTCAATAGCCTACTTTCCTACGGAAATCCGCTAAAAATCCAAAAAAATTATATCACCTGTTAAAGCCAAAAATCCGCATCGGTGGGACCTAAACCTCACGGATTCGAACCAAACTTAGCAAACGTGAAGTATCAACCATTCAAAACAATATTTGAGCCACTAAAGGTCGACTAGAGGTGCTAGAAACCTCTTTGGAACACAAAAATTAAATTTTCTAAAATCGTCATGACGATAATTGAATCCCAAGTAAAATTGCTCTAGAAATTCGATGGTTTCAATCAGAAAGTTCTAGGATCAATATTTATCCCGTTTTGACAAAAAAAAAGCGCTTCAGTCATCCAAAAGTGGTTATTTTTTACTGAAACCCAATAAAATATTAGTCCTAGAGTTTTTTTATTGAATCCAATCAATTCCTATAGCAATTTCACTTGGGATTCAATAATCGTCTAGTCGATTTTAGAAAAATTATTTTTTTTGTCTTCAAAGAGGTTCCACCCCTCTCTAGTTGACGTTTGGTAGCTCAAATGTTGTTTTGCATGGTTTCTACTTCATGTCTGCTAAGTTTGGTTCAAATCCTTAAGGTTTAGGACCCGCCGATGCGGATTTTTGGCTTTAACAGGTGATATAATTTTTTTGGAATTTTTTTATTGAAACTATTGGATTCCTCGTGCAATTTACCATGCGAATACATATAATTTACGACGATTTCCAAAAATTGGTTTTTTTGGATTTTGGGGGCAACATCTCCCCTGGGGAGCATTTTTATGGAATATAGGGATATTTTACTCAAGTAGTACCACTAACCATTGCTAGTTACCCTCTTTAGCAACCATCGTAAGCCAAAAATCATAGAAAATTCATAAAAATACATGAAAATATAGAAAATCCTTTGCAAAACCATGTTCCACCACTTCGAAAATTCTGAAAAAATTCTGGTAAGTTTGCAACTAGTAGATGAACAATTAATGGTATTAATATCTTTGTGCCACCTCATCGGGAACATTTTTTTTCGCGCTCTGAAAATCTTTTTTGTCAAAATTCGCGGCTTTCTGATGGTTTGAAAAATTTGAAAAAAATACTAGGAGATGGGCCCAAAAAAGCTTTACATTTTGAAAAAAAGCCAGACTCTGTGGCATCATTAGTTCTCGAGATATTTAGGTTTGTCTGAACCGAGAAAAACGCGATTTTCTCCAAAATCGTTGGGGTTTTCGATCCAAAATTAAGGGAAATTATTAGGTACACCAAGAGGTATCTTTGGGTATTTTTCTCGGGCCAAATGGTTCAAGGGCATTTTACCATACCTTATCCCCCTATAGCCTTTGGTGATGATCGGTGGTGTTTCACCAAAATCTCCATTTTTGGGCACATTTTATGAATTCTCCTTTGCTGAAAGTATGCAGGAGAAAAATGCTTAGGCGTTTGGTGTTTTTCGTTTCAAATCTTGTAAAGAAGGGAATGAAAGGAAATTGTGAAAAAGCCTATTTGACATCGCATGTTGAAATATTTAAAGCTTTTATTTTTTTACGGCCCATTTCTTTTACTGGATCCGCCGGGTGAAGGGAGATGTCTTCATGTCGAGCAGAATCCGCGATCCGGTAATGAGTGCGGCGGGGCGGGCGGGGGTCGCCGAGGTGGGGCTCCGGGGTTATGTAACCTTGGAAGCTTCGTCTTCCATTTGAAAAAAGTCACTCCCCGCTAAGCTGCCTTTTTCAAAACTTCCTTTCGTTATACTCTAGTCGCCAAGATACCACCACCAATGATTCCTTTATTTTTGTTTCTTTACTATTTACAACTAAGGTAAGCCTTAACATTTCGTCATACATCCATAATAATTTTTTAAACGGAAAACAACTTGGCAAGGTTCCATCCTGTTCAAACCTGCATTTCATGCGTCAGCCAATCAGGAAGCAATATTAAAGTGACTTTTTTTTAAATTCAATTTTATGCTTTGAATGATATATATTTACAAATTACCCTTATAAATTGTAATTAAGCGGATAATTTGACAGATTTTAGAGTTATGTATTAAATTTTTGAAATCATTAGCGATTTACCTATATGGAAGTGTGGTGGGTATGCTGAAAACTTTGTGTATGGGGGTATGATGGTATGCTGAGAATGGTGTTTATACGAGTAGGGTGAGAATGGTAGGTATGATGAGTATTATTACTTATTAGTATGTGAGAATGGTGGATATTGGTAGGTATGGTTAGAATGGTGGGTATTGGTAGATATGGTGAGAATGGTGGGTATTGGTAGATATGGAGAGAATGGACCTATTGGTATGTTGAGAATAGTGCTTATCAGTAGGTACCTATGTTGAAAATGGAGGTATCATTATGGTGGGAATATGAGTAAGGTGAGGTAAGAAATTATTTCAAATTTGTGGCATAAGTCGGTCCTATATGTGTCATCATGATAAATTGAAAGGTCATTGATTCATTTTTAATTAGTCAAAACTCAACATCCTTGTCGAAACCTTGAAAACTTTTAATCTAAAAATTACATCAGATAACCTTTTGAATAATTTTGCTGAATTTTTAAATAGCTTAGGCGCTTGCGAAATGACCAACAGATTGATCGCATACAGAGAGGTGATTGGCCCATTCGCTCACAGCGAAGGACCACAATGGAACAGCGAAGATCAAAGCCTTTATTTTGTCGACATCACCGGAAAAGCGCTACATCGCTATCATCCAGAAAGCGAAAATCATTCAGTACTTCAATTAAGTAAGTAATAAATTTTATTATTTTAATCACTAAAATCTGTTTTTAGATGACACAGTCAACGTCGTCATTCCTATAAAAGATGAAAAATCAAAATTTGTCATCGGTTACGGTCTCGATTTATCGATTCTATTTTGGGACTGGAAAACGGGGAAATACTCATTGGAAAAATTACTATCCGTTGATGAAAATAAGCCGAATAATCGTTTCAATGATGGAAAATCGGATTCTCAAGGCAGAATATGGATCGGTAATGCATCTTTGAAAGTTGGGTCCTCCAAGTACATTGCATTTTCTCAGCTCCCTGTGGATCAATCGACATAAAATTTTCAGGGGATCCTAATTTTATAAAAGAGAAAAGGTGTGCCAAATTTCAAGCAGATTGGCTCACAGGAAGCTGAGAGTTCATAGATTCGATTCCCGAGTTTAAAAATAGTTTTGTTATTATAAGTGTATAATAACTTTTGCCTGCTCTGAACCTTTTAGATAAAACTAGAGCACAAGCGAATGAATTAATTTTAATTTTAAAGGGACGATGTCGAAAAAACAGCCGGCCCCCGGTGAAGCATCTTTCTACCGAATCACTGCAAACTGCGAAAAAGTAAAATCGGACAAAATTTTAGACTCGGTTTCAATCTCCAATGGAATAACATGGAGTTTGGACGATAAGTTAATGTATTATATTGATACGCCGACTAAAAATATTGATGTTTTTGATTACGATATTAAGACTGGGGTTGCGAGTAAGTTTTGATGAAGAAAAGAAGATTAATTGTGTGTAGGTGGAAGGAGGACGTTTTTTAGCTTCGATAAGAACAACGTAAAAGGCTTTCCGGACGGGATGACCATCGATCGTGATGGAAATGTCTGGGTCGCTTGTTATGACGGAGGAAAAGTCATCGAAATTTCATCGTTTGGCAAGCTAATGCGACAAATTGAACTCCCGACCGATCACGTCTCTTCGGCCACTTGGGGCGGGAAAGATTTGTCAACATTGTATGTGACTACTATGTATTCTGAGCTTGATGAAGAAAGGAGGCGAAAACAACCCTTAGCTGGATTTGTAAGTGGCATACTAGAAACGTAGAAAGTTTTAACTTGACATTTTTCAGATTTTCGCCATCACCGGACTTGGAACATCGGGACATTCTGATGGACATAAAGCATCTTCTTGTTTTAAAAGATGATAAAAACAAATTTTTAGTACCGAAATGCCAAATTTTATTTTTTAGTTAAAACTGGTACAAAACTTAAATCAAATAAACGTTTTATAATGTACAATTTAAAAATTATCGTTTGTCTCGATCGCGTCTTCTGTCGTCTCTGGAGTCTCTATCGTAGCGATCATGATCGTATCTGTCTCTGTCGTCATAGCGATCGCGATCGTCGTAGCGATCATTTTTGTCATGACGATCTTCCCTTTCGTGACGATGATCATGCTCATGTCTATCATGATGTCTTTTTCTTTCTTCTTTTCTCTCTTCCTTCCTTTCTCGTCTTCTTTCAGGTGTACGCGATCGATGTCTTCTTTCTCGACTTCTACTTCGACTTCTTTCTCTATGTTTCTCTTCTCGCCTTTCACGTTTTTCTTTGTGTTTCTTCTCTTTTCGTTCATTATCTTTAGAACGAAGTGGCGACCTCTTCCTTTCATGTTTTGCTTTTTCTTCCTCTTCTTCGGACGACTCGGCATTTTCATCTGCATCGTCTTCCAGCGCTGAAACACGTGCTTCAAGTTCATTCGTTTCTTCTAAAACGTGCCTTTTCTGAATTCTGGGAAGAATTATGTCAAATTGTCGTTCATCATGAAGTAACCCGTCGATGTAATCGTCCATATGAAGAAGAACGAATTGTCCATCTCTTCCTTGCATTCTTAACTTCCTCCCATCATTAAGTAAAGGCTCTAAATATTTATAAATCTCAATAGAAGTCCCGACTAGCCTCATATACATGGCACCCAACGCACGAACATACTTGAACTCTTCATTTTTGATAAATTCGACGATGATATCTTTCTCAGGTTGGATCTGCAGCATTTTGAGTATAAGACAGAGAAATGGTGTCGGTTTGATATTTCCGCCGAATACGCCGCCGATGTACCTCAACTCCATCGCTTTGTCGACGATCAACTCGGCCGAAAGTGCGAAGCATTCTTCCTTCCAGAATTTACATTCGTAGATTCTAGACCGGATGATCTTTTCGATCAAAAACTGAGGGTTTGTACCACGAACGGATTTAGCATCTTTTACCGTTCTATTGGCCATCAAAAGCCGTAAATTTGAACTTCAAAAATTTACGATTTGAAACGTTTTTTGAAAACAAACAGGAAAGTTACGTATACACTGCGGTTACAACCAAGTAAGCCTGTGAAGTAAGCAACAGTGTTGCCTATGGTGTTTCGCTGTTGCCTACTTAAAAATCACATTAAAAACACATCAGTTTTCTCTGAATGACTATGACTGTCTATGCTATGACCTCCGCTTTTGCGCTATTGCTCTAGGCTCTGTTTCTTTATTGCACTGGTGATCTGGAAACGGGAAAAATCGAGTAATAAAGAGAAATTTTGAGAATTGGTCACTCTGTTGGATTTGAGTTTTGCGACTGGGAGCAGCACTGTCGTCGGGTATGCGGATGTCTTCTCGTTTATCAAGAAATCGGCATCTTTTCTTGTGTTAATTCGATCGTTTGTGTGTTTTCCATTCGATTGAATAATGGCTCAGAGATTTCCGAACGCGCAGCCGGTCGGTCCGAATCCGGGGCCGCAGCCTCAGCGTTATCCTTCGCCCGGAGGTCCGCCGATGAGGCAGTACCCGGCTCCCAATTTTCCGGTAAGGCCAACGCCACCCACCATTGTTTACCAAACATTTTTACTTCCCTTGGATTTTCCTATTAATTTTTTTATGTTTTATCCTCATTACGTATTATTAGAGTCCATCCGGTCTGTTCCAAAAAGATAGAAATTGATTCTATGATGCTGCTGCTACAGAGCCTGTACTTGATTAGGAGCAATAAAATTACAAATTCAGATTTACTCTAGCTTTCCAGCCACTATATTTCTTCATTTTTTAACCCAATTTTATAATGTATTGGTTGTTGGGACAGTTGAAACTCCGGCTTACTCATCTTGCAGTACCTATCATGCTCTATGATTGAGTGGAGTAGGTGAGAAAGGGTGTTATTCGAAGACTAAATTTGACGATGAGTGGACCTTCAACCAGTGTTTTCTCAGCTCCCTGTGGTCTGATCGAGTTGAAATTTTCAGGGTTATTTCCGATCATATTAAAGAAGATTTGTGCAAAAATTCAATTCAATTGATGTACGGGAAGCTGAGAAAACGCAATGTCACTTTTGGATTGACGGTCCACTCTTTATCTAATTTTGTCCTCCCTGATGTTCCCATAAGTGGAGAAGTTTGTGCAACTCATCCGCTTTGTATCTTTAGGAAGCCACCGGTAAACTTTAAATGAAGAAATTTCCCTCCAATGGAAACCCATCATCATGGGCAGTTTTGGAGGTCTTGGGGTCCGGAGGTCTGTCTTGTCTGAGGATTTTGTGAATGGGCAGGAAAAATTTGAAAAGCCTAAGAATTTTCGAAAATTGATTATTTAGGATTAATATGTCTATTACTATTTAAAATTGCACAATTTTTATTTATTAGAGGATTTTTTTAATTAAAAGTAGGTACCTGGTACCTACTTAAATGTTGCTTACAAATATGGGCCATGGGTCAGTTTGAAAATTCTGGACTGCTTGGGTGGTTTGGGCAGTCTTGTTGGAGGTGTGAGCAGTTTGGATGGTTTTTACAGTTTAGCAGTTATGGAGAACTGGGAAGTTAGGAGAATTTGGGTGCTTTGGGCAGTTTTCTAGGTCTGGGCGGTTGAGGTGATTCGGATGGTTTTTACAGTTTAGGTGTATTAGTCAGTTTAGAGGATTTGGATGGTTTTTACAGTTAAGGTGGTTTAGGCAGTTTGGGTGTTTTCGCCAGTTTAGAAGATTTTGGCAGTTAAGGTGGTTTGGATAGTAAAAACTGTGATTTGGGAGCTTTTTACACCTAAGCAGTTTTGGAGGTCTCGGAAGTGGGGAGAATTTGGGTGGTTTTTACAGTTTGGGCAGTTTAGGCTATTTGGTGGGTGGTTTTTACAGTTTAGGTTTTTCCCTCAGTTTTGGAGATAAGGACAGTTGGGGGATGGTTTGAGCAGTTTGGCGGGTTTTACATGGGGTTTGAAATTTTGGGCAATTTTCTGAAAGTTTTAACTCAAGTGATGAAATCAAGGAAATAAAAACAAGATACTTCCAGATCTTTTATTCTAATACCATCTACAATACATTATGCTCACATTTTATTCTGGTTTGGGGTCCTTACTACAAATAAACATATGGCAAACTTTGGTACAGCAAGCTTCCGGCGCAATGAGTACACACTTGAAAAACATATTTAAAAAAATATCTTAAATCTGTTAAAACTCACCATGCCGCCGGGTTCTACACATTTTGTAGGTTGTTCACCAAAAACTGCGACAAAAAATGAAGCCAAAACAATAGTCAATAAGTTCATGATGTTAGTTTTAAATTTTGTTTCCACGAGTTTTTATACCGGGAATAGAGAAGTGTGAATAATTTTCAATTTTCTAGTTTAATTTTGTTTTGATTGCCTTATGGTTTATTTTTTCCTCATTTTGTTTTGATTCCTTTTTCTTTTTTTTTATTTATTATTTTTCCTCGATTCCCCTCCTCCGTTTGGTTTGTACGATCAGATGCAACAAAGAGGGGCTTTTGTGCAGGGTCCTGTGATGCCGGGAGGAGGACCAGGGATGATGCAGAGGCCACCCCAGCAGCCACCATACAACCAAATCCATCGCCCTCCGATGCCAGTCCCAGGGCAAAAACGTCCCGGTGACGTCCGACCACCTCAACAGCAGCCAAAAGGGTATTTTCTCTTTTCTATGCATCTTGCCACTTCTTACAGTTTCGACTTAAAATGTCAAAACCATAAGAAATGCAATTTTTTATTATGTGACCGCAAAAGAGAGAAAAAAAATATGCATGCGCTTCCTTTCCTTAATTTTCCTCATGTAAATTTTTTTGTACCCATTAATGTTTTTTCCTTTTTGAGCATGATTGTAATATTGTATTGCATGTTTTTTTACTTTTCTTTTTCCTTAGTGTTTAAATACACCATGCACAAGCCTATGACTAACACATCCTTTTTTTGTTTAACCACTTTTTTATTTTATACCTTGGTAATTTCCTGAATCCTTCCTATTTTTTGTCCCCTCCTCTTTTTCTTTTTTTCTTTTGCGGACGCTCAGGGATTTTACTCATCCGCCGGGTGGTGGACCTTCAACCCCTAGCAAAAAGAAGAAAAAACTTGCGGACAAGATATTGCCGCAGAAAGTTCGCGATCTTGTACCAGAATCTCAGGCGTATATGGACCTTCTTACTTTTGAGAGGAAACTTGATTCGACCATCATGAGGAAACGTCTTGATATTCAGGTAAATTAAAAGATTTCTTTAGCTATGCCAGTACTTTGAAAATTTTCAATTTTTATATAATAAATTTTGGTGAGTTTAAGCTTTGTGGTTAAAAACAGGAATCTGAGGTCAATTTTGGGTTAGAAAAGTATTTTTTTCGACCTCGCCAAAGGGGGGACCCTCTTCAGGCATGTTTTGGACCTGAAAATTTTCAATTTTTTATTTCATCCAAATTCTGGTTTTTGATACTTTTTAGGTTGTGAAACACGAATCTGAGGTCTATTTTGGGATTTAAAATTTTTTTTTCGATCTCACCCAAGGGGGGAACCCTTCTTCACTTTTTGGACCGGAAAAATTTCAATTTTTTATTTCATCCAAATTCTGGTTTTTGATACTTGTTAAGGTGAAAAACACAAATCTGAGGTCAATTTTGGGTTATAAATTTTTTTTTCGACCTCACCCAAGACTTCACTTTTTGGACCGGAAAAATTTCAATTTTTTTATTTCATCCAAATTCTGTTTTTTGAGAGTGAAAAACACAAATCTGAGGTCAATTTTGGGTTATAAAAATATTTTTATCAACCTCACCAAGCCCCCAGCCCTTCTTCACTTTTTGGGCCTGAAAATTTTCAATTTTTTATTTCATCCAAATTCTAGTTGTAGACCGTTTTAAGGGTGAAAAACACAAATCTGAGATCTATTTTGGGTATACATTTTTTTTTCTTCTGACATTCACTTTTCGGGCATGAAAATTTTCATTTTCATTTAGTCAAAAATCTGGTTTTAGGCCATTTTGACGGTGAAAAACACGAATCTGAGGTTTATTTTGGGCTATAAAAATATTTTATTAAATTGAAAATCCATTAATAGTCAATTTTTAATTTTAGGAAGCACTTAAAAGGCCTATGAAACAAAAGAGAAAACTGAGGATTTTCATATCGAACACGTTTTATCCTGCAAAAGAAGCGACGGAAAATGACGAAGGCGGAATCGCCTCATGGGAGTTAAGAGTCGAAGGAAGGCTTCTTGAAGATTCCAAAAACGATCCGAATAAAGTAAAAAAAAATTGCATTTTTCTCCCATTATAATTTTTTTCCAGCACCCTCCATTACAGGTGAAAAGGAAGTTTTCAAGTTTCTTCAAAAGTTTAGTGATCGAGCTAGACAAAGATCTTTATGGTCCGGATAACCATCTTGTCGAGTGGCACAGAACGGCGACAACTCAAGAAACCGACGGTTTCCAAGTGAAACGTCCCGGCGACAAAAACGTCCGATGTACGATCCTCCTTCTTCTAGATTATCAGCCGCTCCAGTTCAAACTCGACCCTAGACTCGCTCGCCTCCTCGGAGTCCACACTCAAACTCGCCCCGTCATCATCTGCGCCCTCTGGCAATACATCAAAACCCACAAACTCCAAGTACGTTCAACTCACCAATCCACACAAAACATCAATTTTTTTCAGGACCAACATGAACGAGAATACATCAACTGTGACAAATACCTCGAACAAGTTTTCTGCTGTCAGAAAATGAAATTCGCTGAAATTCCGCAGCGTTTAAACCCCCTTTTACACCCTCCGGATCCAATTGTTATCAATCACACCATCAGGTACAGGTACATCTATTTTCTACATTGGTGGCGTTGTTTCTCTCCTCAAAATTCTAATCTCCATTTTACTATTCATGTCATTAATTGTCATTTTTCAGTGTAAAAGACACCGAACAGAAGCAAACTGCTTGCTACGACATCGATGTCGAAGTTGACGACACTTTGAAAACTCAAATGAACAATTTTCTTTTATCGACTGCAAGTCAGCAAGAAATTCAGGTTTTTATTAGTGAAAAATGCCGTTAAATTATTAATTTTTTTTATAGAGTCTCGATAATAAAATACATGAAACGGTTGAAACAATTAATTCGCTGAAGACGAACCGAGAGTTTTTCTTAAGTTTCGCCAAAGACCCTCAACAATTTATCAATAAATGGATTGTGTCACAAACTCGTGACTTGAAGGTACAAAAACACCCTCAGGAAGCCCACAATTTTATTTACATTCTAATTTTCAGACGATGACTGATGTGGTCGGAAACCCCGAGGAAGAGCGAAGAGCCGAATTTTATTATCAGAACTGGGCTCAAGAAGCCGTCTGCCGCTATTTCTACACCAAAGTCCAGCAGAAACGTGCGGAACTCGAACAGGCCCTTGGAATCAGAAATGCTTAAGGAAGAAAACATCAAATAAATTTTTTTGCTATTTAAACAATTTCTATGGCGTATTTAAATTATTTTGTTTTGAACATTTTTTTTTCTATTCTTTTAAATTAAAATTTATGATTTTATCACTTGAGATTTAATTTAAATCCTCCACTTCCTAATTCCTTCAGTTCTCATTACAGGATTATAATTCGGGCACAGTCCCAGTACTAAAAGATTCTAAATTGGGCTCATTTACACGTATTGGGCGTATTCACACATTCAAGTACGGCCAGATTGTAAATTGGGCTCATTTTTAAAGCCCGTTGTTGCCAGATTGGGCCATTTATCCCAAATTGGGCTTATTTACACACTCTAGTAAGTAGGCATTGCCAGATTGTGTAAGGGGCTTATTAGTCCATTGTTGCCTCATTGGCCATTTATTTTTTGTAAATTGGGCTCATTTAAACAGTTCAGCTCTGCCAGATTGGGCCATTGATAATTGGGCTTATTTTTACACATTCTGGTACTGCCACATTGCAAAGTGGGCTCATAATACTCTAGTACTGCAAATTGTAAATTGGGCTCAAGTCTGTTATTGCCTGATTGGGCCATTTATCGCGAATTTGGCTTATTTACCCCAGCTCTGCCTGTAAAGGGTAATTTGTAAAGTCCTTATTGGGCCATTTATTGTAAATTGGACTCATTTACACAGTCCAGTACTGCCAGATTGTAAGTTGGGCTCATTGGCAATAAACCATCATTGCCTGATGGAGCTTAGTTACCATTTTTGCTTATTTACCACTGAGGACAGCCAGATTTGCTCATTGAAAAAGGGGAATTTAGAGCGTAAAACCAGTTCAGGTTGGCAACCCTGCTGATCTTGTAATCAACGTAACTAGAAGAAAGGTTTCCATAAGGCATTTTCGTGCCATGGATTGTGAAATTTAAACGTATTTTCCTAATTTTAGAATTAAAATGAAGTGTTATTACGAAGTGCTGGAAGTGGAAGAAGAAGCGAACGACGAAGAGATCAAAAAATCGTACAGGAAGCTCGCATTAAAATGGCACCCTGACAAAAACTTGGACAAAGAGGCTGAAGCGAAAGAGAAATTCCAGCTCATCCAGCAAGCCTACGACGTCCTCAGCGACCCCCAAGAACGTTCATGGTACGACAAGCATAAAGATTCGATCCTTCGTGGTGGCGAAAACTACAAAGACGACAGCCTTAACGTTTACGCATATTTTACGACATCGTGCTACAAAGGTTACAACGATGACGAAAACGGTTTCTATTCGGTTTACGACGAAGTTTTCAAGAAGATCGCTGCTGAAGATTCTGAATTCGTCAAAGATGATTTCGAGCCTCCTCATTTCGGAAACTCAAAAAGTCCTTATAATGAAGTAGTCCACCCCTTCTATTCATACTGGCAGAGCTACTCCACCAAAAAAACATACTCATGGCTTGACGAGTACGACATCCGGCAAGCACCGAACAGAAGAGTCGTCAAACTTATGGAGAAAGAACACAAAAAAGTGCGCGACAAAGCAAAAAAGGAAAGAAACGAAGAAGTCCGAGCTTTGGTCGCTTTTGTCCGCAAGAGGGACAAAAGGGTTCAAGAATATCTAGTCCAGTTGGAACAGAAGTCTAAAGAAAACGAGAAAAAAGCCGAAGAACTTCGCAAAAAGCAGATCCAAGAAAGGCAAGAATCGATGAAAAGTTACGTTGAGTCCGACTGGTCCAAGTTTTCCAATGTTATGGACGAATTGAAAAATATCGAGAAAGAATTCGAAGTCGAAGATGAAGAAGAAGATTCACTTTATTGTTCGGCTTGTAATAAACTTTTTAGGACTGTTAAAGCCTTTGATAATCATGAAAAGTCTAAAAAGCATAAGGAAAATGTTAAACTTCTTGAGGAAGCTGAAAGCGAAGAAACTGAAGATGAGACTGAAGTTACATCTGATGCTGATCCCACTTCTGACGCCGATGAAGATCCCACTTCTGATGTCGATGCTGATGAAGATCCCACTTCTGATGTCAATGAAGATCCCACTTCTGATGTCGATGCAGATCCCCCTTCTGATGTCGTTACAGGTCCCACTTCTGATATAGATGGAGATCCCACTTCTGATGTCGATGCAGATCCCACTTCTGATGTCGACGTAGATGCTTTACCTTCTGATATTGATACCCACATCAACGGTCTTGCAAAACAGAAAAGCAAGAAAAAGAAGAAAAATAAAACAAAGAAATTCATCCAAGAAATAGACTCAGATGTCGAAATCCCCTTAGAAGAAATCGAACGACGCCGAAAAAGTAAAATTTTCCCGGAAAAGACCAAGAAGAAAAAACAAAAAGATTCTCCTGAACCAGAAGAAAACGAAGAAAAAGCTCAAGACGAGCAAAAAACGGAAGATGTCAACTTGAAAACACAGAAACCTAAAAAGAAGAAAAACAAAAAAGTTGAGTCGGACTCTTCGGATGTCGAGATCGACCGCAGGAAAAGCAAAAGGGTCGAAAACGCAAAAACGAAGAAAAACGAGGAGCCCGAAGAAAAGTCTTCTTCCTGTCAGGTCTGCAAGCAAAGCTACAGTTCGAAAAATGAACTTTTTAAACACTTGAGGTCGTCTGGTCACGCCATCCTCCTTCCCGAAAAGGGCAAAAGTGCTAAGAAGCAAAATAAAGGTGTAAAAATGAAATAACTTTTCTATAATTTTTCTGTTCTTTGTCTGTGATCCAATTAAAAAATTAATGAAATTATTATTTCTACTTTTAATGGCCCGATGGCTGATCCCACTTCTCATGCCGATGGTCCCACTTCTGATGTCTATACTGATCCCACTTCTGATGTCGGTAATGATCCCACTTCTGATGCCGATGAAAATCCCTCTTCTGATGTCGTTACAGGTCCCACCTCTGATGTCGATGCTGATCCCACTTCTGATGTCGTTACAGTTCCCACTACTGATGTCGTTACAGTTCCCACCTCTGATGTCGATGCTGATCCCACTTCTGATGTCGTTACAGTTCCCACTTCTGATGTCGATGCTGACCCCCCCTCCCCCCGCTTCCAATCCCAATTAAAATCCCTCTTCTGATGTAGTTACAGGTCCCACTTCTGATGTCGTTACAATTCCCACTTCTGATGTCGTTACAGTTCCCACTTCTGATATCGTTACAGTTCCAACTTCTGATGTCGTTACAGGTCCAACTTCTGATGTCGTTACAATTCCCACTTCTGAAATCGTTACAGTTCCAACTTCTGATGTCGTTACAGTTCCCACTTCTGATGTCATTTAAAATCCCTCTTCTGATGTCGTTACAGGTCCCACTTCGGATGTCGATGCAGATCCTACCTCTGATGTCGACTTAAATGCTTTAGGTTCTGAAGACCAAGTGCTCAGCTGAATAAATCTCGGTGATATCAGCCCAGGCAGTACTCAGCCAAGTGATTTTGGCCAGACAGTACATAGAACCCTCAGGCCCCAACACAATCTTCAAAGATAGGCAGTGTATTGCAAGGTGTTACCACCTTGGTGCACTGCAGCATTCTAATGGACATTCCAGGAAGCAGTGGTTATCATATAAACAGTCAAAATCCATAAATGAAACAGCTTTCTGCAGGTTGATACCCTGCAAATTTTGAATTTCATTCTAGGAAGTGTATTACACTCCTTGGTGTACTGCACCATTCCAAATGGACATACCATGGTAAGTATGCATTCCAGGAGGAAGTGGTTAGCACAGAAACATTCCAATTCCATAAATGAAGCAGCAGATGGTCGATATGCTCATAATTTGACGTTTCTGATGGATCACTTGGCTTCAACATCCTTCATGTGGTACTTGGCAATGGATAAAGAACAACACGAAATGACTACTTAGACATTTTTATTAACAGATAACGTAGATTTTTTGTACAACAGAGGGAAACTAAACAGAAATAGAAAAGAAAAGTCGATTCACCTCCTTAACGCTAAAAAGGATGGCTTCAATCGTCGTTCCTTTTTCATTTGAGTTTGGTGAAAAGTGTCTTGGAGACGCAATGATCGATGCAATGAACGAAGTCGAAGAGTTCCTCGGTGCAAGTTTCGGTGGTGGCGGACCTCGAGCTGACCCGGGCGTTGCATTCGTCGAGTTTGTCCTTTAGGGAGGCGCAGTGAGGGGCGCAGTTCTCTCGCAGAGTCACCTGAGGGTCGACCAACTCGTCCTCTTCGTCCGACGACGCCGAAACTCCCGGAACGACTTTTTTAAAGAGGCTGAACCCGAAAAGTGGCATTTTTGGATGGCTCGAGAAATATTTGGTTCAGTTTAAAGCACCAAAAAGCTCGGTTATCGAAGAAAAAGGTTATGGAGAAAAAAGTTCTGCCAACATCTCCAGGAGGATAAACAGAAGTAAACGGAATTTCCCTGCAGTGTTCCACTTGGTTTGGACCTTCACCTTTTTTTAACCAAAGACCCAAATTTTCTTTTCTATCCAAAATCTAGTTTTTGAAGATTTAAGAGTGAAAAATTAACATCTTAGGTCATAGGATCGAGGGTACCTAAACAGAAGTGAATGAATTTCCCTGCAGGGATCCCCTTGGATTGGATCTTCATCCTTTTTAAACCAAAGGCACATTTCGACCCAAAAATTTTTTCTCTACCAAAATCTAGTTTTTGACCATTTTAAGGATGAAAAACAAAAATTTTTGTCGGATTTAGGATGTAATTTTTTTACCTTAGTTAAGGGGCCCTTTTTAGCGGATTTCTGGAGAAAAGCAGGCTATTAATTATTTAAGTTTTGTCCAAAATCTGGTTTTAGGCCATTCTGAGGGTGAGAAACGCGAATCTGAAGTCGATTTTGGGTTATGGAAACATTTTTTTCGGCCTCACCAAGGAGGGACACTTCTTCACTTTTTTGACTTTAAAATTTTCATTTTTTCAATTTCATACATAATCTGATTTTAGGACATTTTGAGGGTGAGAAACAAGAATCTGAAGTCAATTTTGGGTTATGGAAACATTTTTTTTGGCCTAACCCAAGGGGGGACCCTTCTTCACTTTTTTGACCCTAAAATTTTCATTTTTTCAATTTCATTAAGAATCTGATTTTAGGCCATTTTGAGGGTGAGAAACACGAATTTGAAGTTGATTTAGGGTTTTGAGAACACTTTTTTCAACCTCGCCCAAGGGGGGGACCCTTCACTTTTTTGACTAGGAAATTTTAATTTTTGGATTCCAACCAAAATACAGTTTTAGACTGTTTTTAGGGTGAAAAACACTTCATTTTTCAATTTCAGTCAGAATCTGGTTTTAGGCTATTTTGAGGGTGAGAAACGAGAATCTGAAGTCGATTTTGGGTTATGGAAACATTTTTTTCGGCCTTGCCAAGGAGGGACACTTCTTCACTTTTTTGACTCTAAAATTTTCATTTTTTTAATTTCATTCAGAATCTGATTTTAGGCCATTTTGAGGGTGAGAAACAAGAATCTGAAGTCGATTTTGGGTTATGGAAACATTTTTTTTTGGCTTAACCCAAGGGGGGACCCTTCTTCACTTTTTTGACCCTAAAATTTTCATTTTTTCAATTTCATTAAGAATCTGATTTTAGGCCATTTTGAGGGTGAGAAACACGAATTTAAAGTCGATTTAGGGTTTTGAGAACATTTTTTCAACCTCGCCCAAGGGGACCCTTTCACTTTCTCCTTCTTCACTTTTTTGACTAGGAAATTTTAATTTTTGGATTCCCAAAACCAAAATACGGTTTTAGACTGTTTTTAGGGTAAAAAACACAAATCTGAAGTCGGTTTTGAATTAATTTTTTTGACCTCTCTTTGTTCCATAAATGTTTAATTTTTTTATTTCACCCAAAATCATTATTATTATAATCCGGTTTTTCACTATTTTAAGGGTGAGAAACAAGAAGAAACACATTTGATGTTAAATTAAATATATTTTCCTTTTGTATATTACATAATCTTAACCTTCATAATAATCACAAGAAAAAAGATTTTTTTTTAAGTTTAGAAAAAATTAAAACTTAACAAATCTAGATAACATTTAGTACTGGATACCAAACATTTTCTATGAAATACACACAGGAAAAAAAAATCTTTAATTTATAAGTTAAAAAAAGGCTACTGTTGGGGCGGTGTGGGTGGCCTAACGCCATTGAGTTGTCGGTCCATTGAGGACAAAAACTGCTGAATTTCACCCATCCTGGTATTATTGTAATAATGAGTTCTAATATTATCTGATGTATAATCTAAGATTTTCCTTTTAGACATACGTTTGTAGACTTGTTGCTTATGGTACATTTTGATAATTCCTTTGACTGCGATAAAAGCAAGTCCGCCCTGAAAAACAAGAAAACGCCGAAATTAGAGGCCTCTGTGGGTTTCTGAAAATTAAGCACTCCAATAGGAATCAAAATCAGTCTAAAAGGGGTCAAAATCAGTCTAAGAGGGGCCAAAATCAGTCTAAAAGGGGTCAAAATCAGTCTAAAAGGGGTCAAAATCAGTCTAAAAGGGGTCAAAATCAGTCTAAGAGGGGCCAAAATCAGTCTCTAAGTGGTCCAAACCAGTCTAAAAGGGGTCAAAATCGGTTTAAGAGGGGTCAAAATCAGTCTAAAAGGGGCCAAAATCAGTCTAAAAGGGGTCAAAATCAGTCTAAAAGGGGTCAAAATCGGTTTAAGAGGGGCCAAAATCGGTCTAAATGGGCCAAAATCAGTCTAAAAGGGGCCAAAACCAGTCTAAAAGGGGCCAAAATCAGTCTAAAAGGGGCCAAAATCAGTCTAAAAGGGGTCAAAATCAGTCTACAAGGGGTCAAAATCAGTCTAAGAGGGGCCAAAATCAGTCTTTAAGTGGTCCAAACCAGTCTAAAAGGGGTCCAAACCAGTCTAAAGGGGACCAAACCAGTCAAAAAGGGGTCCCATTTGTACACATTCATTAATTTTAAGCAAAATTAACATACAACAATGGATCTTTGAATCCCCGAACGAATGTGCTGAAAAAACATGTTTCCACAAACGGTCGCTATCGTCGGAAGAAGCAACGCTCCGGTGAAAATTCGTGTGCAGCTCATTCCATCAGTCACTGGATTTTCGGTTATCGCTCCAGATTCGTTCCTTCTACAAGAGAAAAATTTAATTTAATTTAATTTTAACTTACACGGGGGCTGGTAATAGATAATTGAGTATTGGCAAGCTTGGCGATGTCTCTCGTAAGAAAAGAAGGAGAGAGTCTTCCCAGTGGAACATCTTGAGGACGATGAGGCTCACAGGGATCGCAGGTAAAGCAGTCAGCAAAACTGCAGGTTCCATCCTGTCCATAAACTGCGTGGCCTCTTCTTGTCCGGCGACTTGCATCACTGTCACCGCTCCATAAGTGACCGCAGTCCAATAAAGCGACCCGACCAAAATTCCCGCTGCGATAAACGGACACATTCTGTATATCAACGCATCCGCTTTGTCCAAAATGACAACTATACTGCCTAAAAAACCAATAATTTAAACAAAAAGAAGTGAAAATCGAAACTTACTAGCATCGGGAAAGTAGATGAGATATTCTGTCTTGCATTGGGGGCATGCGACTTGCTTGTCTCGGCTGTCTTTTTGCTTCTCGTCGACCCATTGTTGTAAACACGATTGATGAACCTAAAAAGAAATGATGAAAAACAAGGAAAATATAAAATTTACCCATTTTGTCGTCCCACGGCAGTTACATGGCTGAGTCCAGTTTGCATTCGGGTCATCCTCTTCGGTCGCAAAACAAATCCAACAATTCTTTGACGTACTCGTTCTGAAAAAAACAAAAATTTACGGTAAAAAACTCTGCTTCCATGCAGGGGCGGACTGGCCCCGGGGGGACAGAACCCACCTGCGCCCCCCCTCCCCCCGAGAATACATAGAGGCGGCAGGTTTTATTTTTTTTAGCGTTATTTTTGCTCAGTGGCTCCCAAACTGGAGGTGCCCCCCAATAGGGGGGCGTAAGCTGTCCCCAAGGGGGTGTGGGAAAGCTCAAGATTTTTTTTTTGTGTGCAAATATCCCCAAAAATTCGTGAAAAACTTCAAAATCAACATTTGTAAAGCCTAATTTTCGTCAAAAACCTCAAAATCAACCTTTGTAAAGCCTAATTTTGGTCAAAAAACCTCGAAATCAACAAGCCAAATTTTCGTCAAAAGCCTCAAAATAAACATTTTTAAATCCTAATTTTCATCAAAAAAACCTCGAAATCAACATTTAAAAAGCCAAATTTTCGTCAAAAACCTCAAAATCAACATTTTTAAAGCTTAATTTTGGTCAAAAAACCTCGAAATCAACATTTATGAAGCCTAATTTTCAACAAAAAACCTCAAAATCAACTTTAAATTGACAATTTTTCGGTTTCAAAAAACCTCCAAATCATGGTTGTAAGAGCAATTTTTGTCAAAAACCTCAAAATCAACATTTAAAAGCCTAATTTTGGTCAAAAAAACCCTCGAAATCAACATTTATGATGCCTAATTTTCGTCCAAAAACCTCAAAATCAACATTCATAAAGCCAAATTTTCGTCAAAAACCTCGAAATCAACGTTTATAATTGCCTAATTTTCAAGAAAAAACTTCAAAATTAACTTTAAATTGTCAATTTTTCGTCAAAAGCCTCCAAATCATGGTTGTAAGACCAATTTTTGTCAAAAAATCTCAAAATCAACGTTTTAAGTGCAATTTCTTTTGTCAAAAACCTCAAAATCAACATTTAAAAAGCCTAATTTTGGTACAAAAAAAAAACCTTGAAATCAACATTTTTAAAGCCTAATTTTCGTCCAAAAACCTTGACATCAACGTTTAAAAAGCCTAATTTTCGTGATAAACCTCAAAATCAACATTTTTAAAGCCTAATCTTGGTCAAAAAACCTCAAAATCAAAGTTTCAAAGTTTATTTATTCATTAGTTACAAAGGATACAAAATTAGGAGACAAATTTGCATGAGCAGGGCTCATTAATCAACATTTATAGAGCCAATTTTTCGTGAAAAACCTCAAAATCAACATTTGTAAAGCCCAATTTTGGTTAAAAAAAAACCTCGAAATCAACATTTATGAAGCTTAATTTTCGTACAAAAACCTCATATTCAACATTAAATTTACAAAGCCAAATTTTCGTCAAAAGCCTCAAAAGCGACATCTATAAATGCCTAATTTTCGTCTAAAAAACCTCAAAATCAAGTTTTAAATTGACAATTTTTTTGTCAAAAACCTCCAAATCACGGTTTTAAGAGCAAATTTTTTTGTCAAAAAATCTCAAAATCGACGTTTTAAGTGCAATTTCTTTTGTCAAAAACATCAAAATTAACATTTTAAAACCCAAATTTCATTCAAAACCCTCAAAGTTAACATTCAAAACTTTAGGGGGGGGGCAAAGGTTTTCATTTGTTTAAAAGGGGGGGGGGCGCACTGTGAAAAAGTTTGGGAACCTCTGTTACTGCTGAATATAGTTTTCTAAGAGCAAATTTCTGCGCACAACCGGGCGCCCCCTTAACTGAAAACCCACCCACACCCTAAGGTCCCAGTCCGGCCCTGCTTCCATGGCAACACCTCAAGCAGCATCAACATCCAAGATTTCGGACATGATTAACAAGCAATCTTCATTGATGAAATATCAGAATGATGCAATAGAAATGAGTCATCGCTTACATAGAAAGTCGGTCTGGAGGACGTTGATCTCGAGGAGGTCGCTCAGATTCCTGACGTGTGGGTTGCTCAGGTTCCATCGGAGGGGCAACTTCCCTTTCAAAAGAACTTCGAAAAGCACTAAAAAGGAAACAAATTTTTAATTCCAAAATGAGCAACAAATGCAAAAACTCACTTAAACTTCCTTTCTTCTTCTTCGTCTTCCCTTCCAGCATCTTCAGCCACATCTCTGGCTTTCCGTTCACCCGTCTCGCTTGACAATTCGGACATTTCGAACTTCGGACACGATAAATTTGAAATGACAAATCAAAAAAATAATAATAAAATTGTCAACGGAGGTTATTCGACCAACGGACGTGTTATTGTAACGCAATATGATTAATCTTTCGTCACATTTGACGCAACAATCACCGAACTACATCATTTTCCATTAAAAATAAAAGAAAACGGAATAAACAAATCGTGTAACCAGCTTACTTTTTCTTAAAAATCAATGCTGCCATGAATTCCGAGCATAGTTTGGTTAAAATCCCTTATTTTGACGCAGTAAAAAAAAGAAGTCACGCAGGGAAATTTTGTATGATTGGCCAACCTGATAATTGTTATCATTTATCACCGTTATCAGTTATCACTGTTATCAACCTACAGTTGATTTTTCATGGATTTTTGAAAATGTTGGCCAAAAGTATTTTAGAAATAAGTCAAAGTCTTAGAAATGGTTCGATTTCGAAAAGCGAACTGTTTCATAAATGTCGCGCTAGGACTAAATATATTGAGAGCCTCAATGCTGTGGTTAATGTGGTTGAGAAGCCCACGATAACTGAAAATGGTATTTTATTGGGTTTTTGAACTTTGTTTTCAGCTTCATTTAACTGCAGAAGTTGCCAATTTTGGAATTCAAAATGTTGCCTGTCGCTGCCCCTCTCAATGTCCCAAGTACCCTCTGAGCTACCCTTACCCCTTACCCTCGCTACTTACCATTTCTCCTTGCCCCTAACTCTCCTTACCTCTTACCCACCTTGCCACCTTGCCCTTAAACTCCTTGTCTCCGTGCCCTCTTACCCTCCTTGCCTCTTCCCCTTTTTAACTCTTACCCTTACCCTCCTTGTATCCTTGCACCTTACCCTCCTTTCCCCCTAACCCTCCTTGTCTCCTTGCCCCCTTAACCTCCTTACCCTTACCCCCTTTGTCTCCTTGCCCCCTTACCTTCCTTGCCCCTTACCCTCCTTACCCTTACCCTCCTTACCCTTACCCTCCTTGTCTCCTTGCCCCCTTAACCTCCTTACCCTTACCCCCTTTGTCTCCTTGCCCCCTTACCTTCCTTGCCCCTTACCCTCCTTACCCTTACCCTCCTTACCCTTACCCTCCTTACCCTTACCCTCCTTACCCTTACCCTCCTTACCCTTACCCTCCTTACCCTTACCCTCCTTACCCTTACCCTCCTTACCCTCCTTACCCTTACCCTCCTTACCCTTACCCTCCTTACCTCTTACTCTCCTTGCCCTCTTACCCTCCTTGCCTCTTCCCCTTGTTAACTCTTACCCTTACCCTCCTTGTCTCCTTGCCCACTTACCCTCTTTTCCCCCTTACCTTCCTTACCCTTACCCTCCTTGTCTCCTTGCCCCCTTACCTTCCTTGCCCCTTACCCTCCTTACCTCTTACCCTCCTTACCCTTACCCTCCTTACCCTTACCCTCCTTACCCTTACCATCCTTACCTCTTACCCTCCTTGCCACCTTACTCTCCTTACCTCTTACCCTCCTCACCCTTACCCTCCTTACCTTTTACCCTCGTTACCCTTACCCCCCTTGCCTCTTATCCTCCTTGCCTCTGACCCTCCTTACCCTTACCCTCCTTACCTCTTACCCTCCTTGCCACCTTACTCTCCTTACCTCTTACCCTCCTCACCCTTACCCTCCTTACCCTCGTTACCCTTACCCTCGTTACCCTTATCCTCCTTGCCTCTTATCCTCCTTGCAACTTTACCTCCTTGCCCCTTGCCCTCCTGGCTCCTTGCCCCTTGCCCTCCTTGACCCTTACCCTCATTGCCTCTCACATCTCTATATTCTGTGCATATTCTATGCAATCTTTGTTTGGTCATTAATTGTATGCTTCAAGTTCTTGCTCTAGCGCTTTGTTCCGATGGTTGCTTATACCTCTGTGCTATTTACTTTTTCACAGAGTCTAGTCCTCTCAATGGTATTCCGATCATTGTCAAAGACAATTTCTGCACAGCCGGAATTCCGACGACTTGCGGTTCAGCCATGCTTAAGGATTTCATCCCACCTTACAATGCAACCGTTGTCGACAAATTAATACATGAGGGTGCTATCATTCTGGGAAAATCGAATCTGGACGAATTCGCCATGGGGTGAGCATCTTCTCAGAAGACCAAAACCTCAACATCTTTTTTTTAGGTCTGGAACTGTCGATTCAATACACGGCGCAACAAAAAATATTTGGGGTTCTCCTTTAAAGTATAGAATAAATGGAAAAAACCGAAGGCACAAACCGACATGGAAAATCGCCGGTGGAAGTTCCGGCGGCAGTGCAGTCGCTGTCGCATCTGGAGCATGTTTTGCGTAACATCCTCTCCAAAAGAAGTCAAAATAACAAAAAACCGTTTACAGTGCTTTAGGATCTGATACTGGAGGCTCAACACGAAATCCGGCATCTTTCTGCGGCATCGTAGGCTACAAACCGACCTACTCATCAGTCTCCCGACATGGCCTCATCCCTTTAGTCAATTCTATGGACGTCCCAGGCATTTTAACTCGTTCCATCAACGATGCTGTCCTTATTTACAGTAAACAATCAATTTTCATAAAATCCTTAAACAAATTCATCTTCAGATTCCATCTGCGGCTTCGACCCCAAAGACTCGACCACAGTTCCTGTCAAAAAAATAAATTTAGACCAAATAAAAGTCGAACAACTCAAAATCGGTATACCTAAAGAATATCACTGCCCAGGGCTTTCAAAATCGGTTTTAAACACATGGAAGCATCTTTCTGACCTTCTAGAAAAAAATGGTTTCACTGTCAAAAATGTAAGTTGAAAACTTTTGGATTTTGTTTATGTTTTTGAAGGTTTCTCTTCCCCATACAGAATACTCGATAGCTTGTTATTCTGTGCTCAATGTATGTGAAGTGGCGAGCAATATGGCCAGATATGATGGCCTAAGATATGGATTTAGAGCAGAAAATGACTACTCGACCAATGAACTTTATGCAGAAACGAGAAGCTCCGCATTGAACCAAGCTGTCCGAGGGAGAATTCTCGCCGGAAATTATTTTCTTCTCCAAAAGTATGTCGCCACCTCATTTTTTTTAAACTACCTATTTCAAAAATTCCTTTTTCAGAAACTACACCAAATATTTTGAAAAAGCTTTAAAAGTTCGAAGACTAATTTGCGAAGATTTTGACCGAGTCTGGGATGAAGTTGACATCATCTTGACCCCGACGACTCTTTCCGAGGCCCCAGATTTCGACAAATTTTTAAACCTCGACAACCGATCTCAATGCGTAATTCACGACTTCTGCACTCAACCTGCCAACATGTCTGGTAAAGTTTAAACTCACAAAAATTGAAAAAAAAATATTCAAACTTTTAGGCTGTCCTGCTGTTTCAATTCCCATAAAATTAAGCGAGACAGAAATGCCATTATGTTTGCAATTGATGGCTTCGAATTATTCCGATGATAAATTATTGGCTTTGGCTCGTTTTGTCGAAAAAATGGTTTCTTTTCCAAAACTTGAGGTCGAAGAAGGTAAAGAGTTAAAATTTTTATTTACATAAATTATTGATGCTTAATTAATTCATAATATAATCCTCTCATTTCTTTGAGTTCCTCATGTGTCCCTTTTTCTGCGATGCGACCTTGATGGACGACTTTCCAAGAAGCCAAAGTTTCATATCATTCACCCAACTAACCTATAAACCACATAACCTTCTATTCCGCCATGATGGACCTAACCTATAAACCATAACCTGTTCATCTTCCATCATAAAACTAACCTATAAAGTATAAACCTCGAGATTGTTAAAATTTCTATAGTCTCTACCTAGATAGAAAAAATGGTTTGTTTTCCAAAACTTGAGGTCGAAGAAGGTAAAGAGTTAAATTTTTTATTTACATAAATTATTGATGCTTAATTAATTCATAATATAATCCTCTCATTTCTTTGAGTTCCTCATGTGTCCCTTTTTCTGCGATGCGACCTTGATGGACGACTGCGATCACATCCGCGTTTTGGATTGTCGAGAGTCTATGTGCGATCACAATGCTGGTCCTTCCCTCTCTAGCTTTGTCTAAGGCTTCTTGGACTACTTTTTCGCTTTCGGTATCCAAAGCGGAAGTCGCTTCATCCAGCAATAAGATTTTCGGGTCCCTTATCAATGCTCTAGCAATCGCAATCCTTTGTTTCTGACCTCCCGAAAGCTTCGCCCCTCTGTCCCCAACCTGAGTTTCATATCCTTGAGGCAAATTGACAATAAATTCATGAATATTGGCCGTCTTTGCCGCCTTGAAGATCTCATCATCTTTAACTTTTGAGGGATCTTTCGCTCCGTATGCGATATTCTCTTTGATGGACGTGTCAAACAAAACAGGCTCTTGTGTCACCAACCCCATATGACTTCTCAGCCATTTTATATTTATAATCGAAGTATCGACATCATCTAAAAGCTATTTTCGACATCATTTATGTATCTATTTATTTTATACGTACCACTTTTCCACTATTAGGTAAATAAAATCGTTCCAGAAGTCCGATCAATGTTGATTTTCCGCATCCGGAACCTCCAACTAATGCGACCGTTTGGCCCGGCTCGATTGTCAAATTGAGTCCCTTTAGAATGGGTATGTTGTTCCTCGTAGGATATGAAAAATGGATATCTTTGAATGTTACTTTTCCACGAATAATCTTTAAATAATTTAAATTAAAGGAAGTTAATTGAAAATGTTCTTACTGGTTTGATTCCATCAGGAGAAAGTGAATCGACTATAGAATTCATTGACATGAGCCTGTAGACGAATCCGATAGACAATTTTGCTTTTGCGAAATCCTGGAAATATGTGGAAGCTTGTCCGACGGCCGTAGCACAAAATGATAATGCGAAGAAAGTCCTGAAAAAATTTATATTAAGAAAAAGCCAATTTTTCGTTAAAAAAGTCATCCCCAAAGTGTACATCAAACTGCAAACTGTTGTCAATCTCGAAATATTTTTGCTTTCAAAACACAAAATCCTTTTTGCTTCGAAACCCTCTATTTACGTCAAATCCACAAAACCTTACCTATAAACTGATGTTGGCGTCATCTCATCTTTTTCTATCAAGACGGCTCCAAATCTGAATGCAGCTGCATACATTAGGTACACAACACTTTGAGATATAGCAAATACAACGCCATACACATAAGCCTGCTTTTTTGACTCCCTAAAAAAAATTTTTTTTTCTAAATTTTCTAAAATATCAAACTTACTCATAAGGTAGCAATAAGAAATCTTTGTATCTCTTTAAAAACAGTTTTTCCCTCCCAAGTGCTTGTACGGTCCTCAAATTGAGCACAGCTTCAGTCGCTACTTGCCCAGCATCATCCATATGCTTTGCATCTCGCTTTTGATGACGACGGAGCAAACTCGATTGTTTGTATCCCGCACCTGCGATTATAGGTGCAACGAACAAAAGGACCATTGCTAATTTCCATCCGGAAGTAAATGCGATTATTAAAGCAGCCACAAGAGATGTTGCAGCTATAAAAACTTGCCCAGCACGAAATCCGGCAGCCTTAAAACAGCAAGTTTTGATATTTTCGTTTTTTGGTGATGCTTACGGATTTAATGAGTGGAGGATCTCTTGCCAATGATGTGACCAACCTTCCTGCAGTATGGGCTTCATAATCAAACCAACCAATCGCCTGCCTCACGATTGCAATGAACGCATTCAACCTCATCATCTCAATCATCTTTTCCGTCAGCAAACTCGAACAAATCGCCTAAAAATTTCGTCCATAACTTCCACAATTTTTGAAAAAATATATCGATACTTATATCGTTAGAAAGCTTTTTTGAAGGCCTAAAAAAGTTATTAAGTATGTAGTCGCTCAAAAATTACTCCTTGGCCTTCAAAAATGCACTTGAAGAAAAAAATGTATAACTTACGACTAAATAGTTCCCAAATCCTGTTATCAGTGCAAATAAAATATAAACGATTGTCCAAAATCGAACTGATCTTGTAAACTCTTCTCCTTTGAGTGTGAAAGTCTATAAAAAAAATTAAATTTTCATTTTCTAACTCTTTCACTTTCAATTTACGTGAAAAACGTCAGCATACAGTGAAGCGAACAGTGGCATACTTGTCCCGACGATGACGCATCCGATCAGTGTTGCCAACATGTACGGCCATTGATTTTTGTTCATTTTAAGGATTTTTAGAAAGCTGACTCTCTTCGCCATTTCCTATTTTGATTAAAAATTATGCTTGAGATTTTTTTTTAAGTTGATGATTGCTTACTTCTTTACTTTCGTCTCCTTTAGGTGCTCCTATGTAAATGTTCGCCATGGATACTGCAGATGATTTTCTCCTCCTACGGACCGACGCTCTAGACAAAATTCCAGACGATCTCCTGCCAGCCAAAATTGTCATTAATAAATAGTTCAATTTTATTTGAAATTTATTTATCCTATAAATGAATCATTTCTGCCCTACTATACTGTCCTATGTTGAAAATCCAGACACGCTGAAATAGAATATCGAATTTCCAAGACGCCAAAGTTTCATATCTTTCATAGTGGCCATATTGTACGACCCAACTAACCTATAAACTACTTAACCTCCTATTCCGCCATTATAGACGTAACCTATAAACCATAGCCTCTTCATCTTCCATCATAAAACTAACCTATAAAGTATAACCTCTGAGATTTTTAAAATTTCTTTAGTCTCTACCTTTCTTTTATTTTAACTTTTCCTTCTTCTTCGACTTCTGGCGCTACCAGTCCGACTTGTTCTTTGATCTCCCTTTTTTTCTGAGCTTCCACCAGCGAATAGTAAAGCCCTTTCTTTTCCATCAATTCATCATGAGATCCAGACTCGAAAACATTCCCATCCTTGAACATAAATTAATTTTTTTTAAAACTTCTTATTTTATGTACTTTAAGTGCGTAGATGGTATTGACGTTTCTGATTGTGGACAGACGATGAGCGACTATGACAGTCGTCCGACCTTCCATAGCGTTCTCTAAAGCAGCCTGGACGATACTTTCGCTTTGCGAGTCCAAAGCAGAAGTCGCTTCATCCAAAAGTAGAATTTTCGGGTCTTTTACAAGTGCTCTGGCAATAGCGATTCTTTGTTTTTGACCACCCGAAAGCATCGTTCCTTTATCACCTACTTGTGTATCATAACCCTGTAAAGCAAATAAATAAAAAAAATTCATAAAAATTAAAATAATACATAAGGCAAGTCTTTTATGAAGGAATGTGCATTTGCTAACGAAGCAGCTTTCACGATGTCCTCTTTCGAAACGGATTCTCTTCCATATCGAATATTTTCTGCGATGGAAACTCCAAAAAGGACTGGCTCTTGTGAAACGACCCCAATTTGACTTCTTAACCATTCCAAATTTAATTTGTTGACTTGAACACCATCAATGAGAACCTAAAAGCGATGTTAGCGTCCTATTTGTTAAAAATGAAGCACAAACTTCTCCTTCTTCAGGATCATAAAATCGCAAAAGAAGACCAACGACGGTGCTTTTTCCTGCACCACTTGCACCAACCAAAGCGACCGATTTTCCTGTCTCGATTTGCACATTCAAACCTTTCAAAACCTTCAAACAAAGTATAGGTTAGCTTTGGACAATGAAGAGGTTATGGTTTATAGGTTAGGTCGTACCTTGACTTCTTTTCTTGTCGGATATGAAAATTTGACGTCTTTAAATTCAATATTCCCTTTCAATGTGTCTGGAATGAGACCTTCCTGAGAATACGAATCTATCGGTGGTACACGATCGATGATTCCAAATATCGTCGAAGCCGAACCAATCGCCGTACTCACCGTATTGACATACGGCAACGCATTTCCAATAGTAAACGCCCCCGCCATCACGCTGAAAAAGACCTTTTCAAAAATTAAACCGTTTTATGAAAGAATTTGGCTTCTTACTGCAAAAACGCTCCCTGGAGTTGCCATTCCGCTTTTTACCAGCTCGGAACCGTACCAGAAAGCGAAGCCGAATGCACCGTACGATACCACAAACATCAATGCAGCAGCGACCGATAAAATGTAATATTTTCCTGAGGTAATTTTTCTTCCTTCTCGTAATGCTTTGCCATATCTTGAACAAAAATATGAAATAATCTTAAGAATCTAGGCCAACCTTGTTATTTCTTTAGGTTCTCCTCCAAAAGATGCAACGATTTTGATGCAGTTGAGCACCTCTGAAGCTATACCGCCTGCAATACCGTATCTAAGCTGTTCCCTCTGTGCTGAACCGCTCATAGCCTACAATAAACTTTAAAAAACTAATTTTTATATTGGATTTTATTACCCTGGCCACAACTGCAGAAATTCCGATGATCAAAGGAGCTATGATAATCATGGCACTTGTCAGTTTATAGTTAGCATGGAAGCCGACCATTATTCCCACTACGAATGTCGAACCATATTGGGTAAGCATGCTAAATTTACTTCCTATGCCTTCCCTTATCCTTTCCAAATCACTAAAAAAACTTTATTAAAGAAGACATAATTGAAGGCAACTTACTCTGAAAGTTTGTGAGGTAGATCTCCGTCTTCGTTAGCATCATACCAGCTTATGTCCTGCCTTAAAATTTGTGAAAAAAATATTTGTCTTAGTCGATACACTTGTCTCTCGCAAGCCATTTCCCAGCATAAAGTTTGTATAAAAACTGATATGAAAACATTGATTGTTATATAAACGTAGTAGAATGCAAAAGTTTGCATCGATTCTGTAAAATCTGTTCTTGTTATGTTTCCGGTGATGTTGGCCATAGTTGAAGACGTGGGTGCTGTGATGTTGACGTTTTCTGGTTTGAAACCCTGTTAATTTGTTTAAAAAATTGTTTATTTAGGTTTATTTTGAAATTACGTTCATGGCAACGTTGACGAACATGTTGGTCATCCGGCCGAAAACGAGTGCCATGACTGGTAAACTTGCTCCGTTGGTGACTGACGCCAAAAACCCGACAACCATGAGGGCGTAGTCGCCAGATTGTGCGTATCGGAACTAAAAAAAACAAAAAAATTGGTATTTTATACTGAAAATTTGAGCAAAATCGGAATATCTAGGTCAAGAATTGAAATTGAACGCCATGATGAGGCTGGTTCAGTCCTGTTGGTAAAACAATATGGCGAAAGCCTTGACCCCCTAACCACCCCTGAGAAAAATATTTGCCCAACTTGAAGAAAAAGATGAGAAAAAATATATATCTTGAACTTAAAATTAATTTTTTTACATAAGAGTTAACATTACCAGCCCTGTTATTCCTGCAAGTCCACTTGGTTGGTCATCATCCTCCGTTTTTTTCCGTTTTCTGGAAAAAAAAATTTCAGGAAGTTTTTTCAATGACAAGTTTCGGTTAATTTAATGAATAAAACTATCTTCAGTTCTTTTCGTATTATAACATACCCAAAGATGGTTTTATTTTAATCTTTAAACTGAAATCGTTTGTTATCTAGAAAAGCTTTTTTTATCGTTAGTCTAGACCTTCAAAACTTTTCAAGTTAAATTTGTTGTTTGTAAATTCTTTTTTTGTTTCTTACTTGGCTTTCTTTTTCGATTTTGAGTTTATTTTGTAGGTTTCTTCGTCTGTTTCCATCATTACGTTGACAGCCATTGATCCAATATTGCCCTATTTAAAAAAAAAAAAAATGTTAATTTGTTGCAATTTATTATGGCCAAAACAGGAATGTGTTGGTGTTACCCTTGGGACTATTTGTGTGCATATAAGTTTGGGTTTTTAAAACTCGAGAACCGTTCAGGAAAATTAATGAAATTTTTACCGTATGTGAAAAATGGCCCTATATCACTCTTCATCTGGTTCTACCCCTCTTAAACTGGCTCTATCCCTCTTAATCTGGCTCTATCCCTCTTCATCTGGCTCTATCCCTCCTAATCTGGCTCTATCCCTCCTAATCTGGCTCCACCCCTCTTAATCAAGATTTATCCCTCTTAATCCGGCTCTATCCCTCTTAATCTGGCTCTATCCCTCTTCGTTTGGCTCTATCCCTCCTAATCTGGCTCCATCCCTCTTAATCAAGATCTATCCCTCTTAATCTGGCTCTATCCCTCTTCATCTGGCTCTATCCCTCCTAATCTGGCTCCATCCCTCTTAATCAAGATCTATCCCTCTTAATCTGGCTCTATCCCTCTTAATCTGGCTCTATCCCTCTTCATCTGGCTCTATCCCTCCTAATCTGGCTCCATCCCTCTTAATCAAGATCTATCCCTCTTAATCTGGCTCTATTCCTCTTCATCTAACTTTATCCCTCTTCTTCTTACTTTATCCTTCTTCATTAGTATAGGGCCAAAAAAAGATTTATTTATTTATTTATTTTTTTTTTTTCGATAACGTGAAAAATATTTGTCCTAGAAATTTGGCATTGAAACCAAAGGATTCCTCGTGAAATTTTACATGAGAATCAATATCTCATTATCGAAAAATCGTATTTTGACTTTGAAGAGGTGCCACGCTCCTTTAGTCAAGCGTTGGACCTACACTATGGGAAAAATGATCTTCGAGATATGACATTATGTACTAGCTAAATACTTACGGGCAGCGGGAAGACATCGTTGTTCCTGTCGACTTCGTCGAAAGTCCCATAATACTCTTCCATCATTTCGGCCTACTAAAAAGAAACTTATTTCTCATCAAGTTCCACCCCGAAAAGACAAATCGAAAATAAATTTCTTTCACCTTGAAGCGTTTCCCTTTATACCTTCCTTCAAAATTTAAGATAAGCCAAAATTTTTCGTCCGTACTCCACTGACCTATATCTCAGCCGAAAAAGATAAAACGAAACGCCTTTAAATTTTGAATTTTAATATTCCTCAAGGTCCTATTTTCGATTTTTTCTCTCCCAAAATCACACTTACAAACCTCAACCGAAGCTTTCAAATTGCCTAAGAATCTCAATTTGCTTCTACTTGCGAAGTTGCTTATCTTTAAATATATTTATGACGCTCAAAAACTCGTAAATTGGAACTGATTTGATAAAAAAGACACCAAAAATAAATTTATTTTATTTTTAAAACCTTTAAAATAAGAATTTATTTATTTGGGTATTTGAAAATGAGCAAAAAAGCCAAATTCTCGTTCAAAAAACAGTAAAATCTTCATCTTTTAGGTATTTCAAAAACATGAAAGTATGCAAAATGTGATATTTTTATTAATAATTTATTAGAGTCACGAAAATGCATTGTTTTTGTAATTATATTATATTGGTCGATGAGATTAGAGGGAAAGGAGATTAAAAGAATAGTATTAGACCAACCTAGATAATAAGACTCAAATAATATTACGTCGACTCATTAACAGATCACAACCTTTGAAACCAAATGGTGATGACTTTTATAAAAACGTTAAAATAAATAAAACAAATTATAAATCTTTCTCCATTCTCGAATCTCGAGTCGATGAGATCGGTCAGAAAATGAGTTTCAAGACCGACGAGGATGCGCTTCTCATTCACGAAAAATTGATCGATTATGGAACAATAAGGTGAGTGAGAATTAAAAATTTAATTTTTTTTAAAATATTTTTATAATTTTTAGAAAAAAAGAAATAAAAAAGAAAAAAGGACTTTCGGGACTAGTGAGTAAATTGGACATGGAAATTTTTGAATTAAAAAAATTTTTTCTTTTAGTTTCGATATGCAACAAAAGCTGATTATTTATTTCTGGTTATTGGGACGATATTTGCCTTAATTCAGGGGGCGAGTGTGCCTTGTTTGGGATACGTTTTTGGCCTTATGACTGACGTTTTTCTCAATAGGACTGTAAGTTTCGTTTTCTTAGATTCCTGTGGACTTGAAATTTTTAGGGTTTCAAATCCACAGGGAGGTGAAATGTTCTTTTTGAATTGAAGGGAAAATAATTTTTAGGAAGAGGATCAAATAGATGAGATTATTGAAGAAAAATATGAGTCGATAAATCGTAATAGGTCGTTCAAAAGTTCTGCTTTGGAAAGGTAAGATTTTTGTTTTTATTTTGGATTTTTATGAATTATTTGTTTTAGTTTTGGTTTTGAAACTAATGATGCGATTGCACAGCGTGATTTTATGTCGGATGTGTACTTTTTCTGTGGGGTCTACGTACTTCTGGGTTTGGTATCGTTTACAAGCTCTTACCTTCAAGTAAGATGGCTCAAAAATCTTAAAACTTTTAATTCCTACATACTTGCCTATTGGACCGATTTTAGCAAACTTTTTTTTAATCGACGCATAATTTGATCTTCTTTAATTTACTACTAAGGTGTTTTCCACAAAATAGGTCCCATTTTCGAGTTATAAGCAGAAAACTGAAAAAAGTCGCGGTTTTTTGGCTGCCAAAAGTTGTGCCGGACTTTTTCACTCTTATGTATTGGGACCCGAATGGACCATTTAGAACAATGAAATCGTTTACACCACCCTTTGCAGGATAGGGCCCTTCAAACAGCTCTGTAGACTGGACTCGATGATTTTTGGGCATATTTTCAAACTTTTTTGTTACTTTCGATACTTTGGAGCCAATTACGAACCCGCAAGAGCCTTTTTAGGCAGATTTTGAACCTTTTCATAAGCGTGAGAGCTCACCAGTGGGCTCCAACTACATCAAAGGCTCAGAACAAGAATCAACGTCCCTTGACTAATCTAATAGCATTAACGCAAGCATAGGCATCCCATAGGCTAATCTTACATTCTACCAACTTTGCTTGCCAATTAGGTGATAGAAATTGCACTTTTAGATTTATTTTTGGGAAAGAGTCGCCGACCGTCAACTATTTCAACTTCGAAAACGATTTTTCTCGCAAGTTTTGAGGCAAAACATCGGATTCTTTGAGACTGAAAAAAACGGCGATTATGTCTCGAACCTTTCAGAGTAAGCTGAGGTTGTTTACGTCATTATATAATTTTTATTCGAATTTATAGCGACTTGGAAAGAATAAGAGATGGGATTGGATACAAGTTGAGCATGATTGTTTTCTACGTCGCGGTTTTTGTGAGCGGATTCACTTTGAGTATGATCCTAAACTGGAAGCTTACTTGCGTCTTGCTCATAGTGGCGCCGATCTTAATTTTGACTTCTGCATACATGGCGAAAGTAAAATATTTCCAGAACCTAAATTTTAATCTTTCGCCGTTAGTCTTTATCAACAGGTGCAGTACGAGAGCAGCTAAAATATTCAGAAGCGAGCGCAGTTGCTGAAGAAGTGTTCACATGCTTGAAGACGGTCGTCGCTTACGGAACTGTCGACTACGAATGCAGCCGCTATCACAGATCACTGGAAGACGGACGGAAATCCGCCATGAAAAAATATTATTTGATGTCCTTAATTTCATTGTTTCTATACACGATAATGTATTCTTCGTATGGTTTTGGCTTTTGGTACGGCTCGATATTGATTTCTGAAAATATGGGGACTGTTGGAGAAATATTTGGAGTAAGTAATACGTGAAATTTATTGGGTATCATCATGTTTTGCCAGATTTTATTTGAGTAATGATCAAAATCGTTACAATAGAGCAAATTTTGGGGTTGATGTTCATAAAAAGAAACAATTTCTTGGATTGACAACTCCAGAGGAAAGTGAGGGATGTGAGGGGAGGTTGAGTGGGTGGGGAAGGAGTATTGGGGGAGAAGGGGTAGGTTAGAATGAGGAGGGGTCGGTGAGGGTTAAGAGGGTTGATGGTGGAGTTAGGGGAAGGAGGGGGTTGATGGAGGAGCTTGGGAAGGAGTGAGGGATTGAGGGGGTGGATGGGGGGAGTTAGGGGAAGGAGGGGGTTGATGGGAGTCAGGGGAAGGAGGGGGTGGATGAGTTTAGGGGAAGGAGGGGGTGATGGGGGAGTTAGGGGAGGAGGGGGTTGATGGGGGATTATGGAAGTAGGAAGGGAAGGAGTTGATGGAGGAGTCAGGGAAAGGAGGGGGTGATGGGGGGAGTTAGGGGAAGGAGGGTGGATGGGGGAGTTAGGGGAAGGAGGGGGTTGAGGGGTTAGGGAAGGAGGGGGTTGATGGGGGAGTTATGGGGAAGTAGGGAAGGGGAAGGAGGGGTTGATGGAGGAGTCAGGGGAAGGAGGGGTGGAGTGGGGGGAGTTAGGGGAAGGAGGGGGCTGATGGGGGAGTTAGGGGAAGGAGGGGGTGAGGGGAGTTAGGGGAAGGAGGGGGTTGATGGGGAGTTATGGGGAGAGTGGAAGGGAAGGAGGGGGTGAGATAGGGGAGGAGGGGGGTGATTGGGGAGGATGGGGGTGATGGGAGTTTGGGGAAGAGGGAGGAAAGGAGGGGGTGATGGGGGAGTTATGGAAGGAGGAGGGGGTTGATGGGGGTGTTATGGGGAAGAGTAGGGTGTAGAGATGGGGAGGAGGGGTGGATGTGGGAAAGTATCTAAAAAATCCAAAAATTCCAGTTATTGGCACCTAGTTCTGCATCCGTTTTTCAATGTTCAGAAAAATGGCAACCCCATTCAAAATGAATTTTGTTGATTTCAGGTCCTTTTTTGTTTGGTGAGTGCGGCGTTTTCTTTTGGTAACATCCTCCCTTATTTCAACGCGGTCACTTTGGCGAGCGGTTCTAGTGAAACGATCCAAGAAATAATCGACAGAGTTCCTCTTATTGACCCTTACTCAACACGTGGTTTACAGCTCAACAAATTTCATGGTCATCTATCATTCAAAGATGTTCATTTTCGATATCCATCTAGAGACACGGCTGTAAGTTTAATCACATTTCGAAAGGAAATGATGACGAATTTTTGAAGGTTCTCAATGGGATCAGTTTTGAAGTCCAACCCGGACAAAGTGTGGCCATCGTTGGCGAAAGTGGTTCTGGGAAAAGCACCATCATCAATTTATTGCTTCGTTACTACGATGCAATCGAAGGAAACGTAACAAGAAAATTTTGGTTTTTTGCAATTTTTTGAACAAATTTTCAGGTTGAGTTTGACGGCGTGAATATAAAAGATTTAAATTTGAAATGGCTGAGAAAAAGGATTGGCGTTGTTTCGCAGGAGCCAGTTTTGTTTGGGGTCACTGTGGCTGATAATATTTCGTACGGAGCTGAAGACGTGACGATGGAGGAGATAATCAACGCAGCGAAACTTGCTCACGCTCATGAATTCATATTAGGGCTTACAAATGTAAGATTTTCTTACTTTGTAAGATTAACTTTTAAAAAAGAGATGGTGGAGATTGGTGGCCAGTTAGAGGAGGTTGGAGGAGGTGGAGAGCGGGTCGGCTGGGGGATGTGATAGGTGTGTGTGGGAGGTGGTGGTAGCCGGGGGAGGAAGTGTTATGTGAGAGTAGTTTGAAAGGGGTTGTCGAGAGTTCTGTGTAGAGCCCTGAATGTTTGAGAAAATTCAAGTTTTGGTGCTTCAGCCACACCACATTTTTTTAAAGCGATTTTATTGATATTTGCGCAGTTAGAAAGCTCTCTTTTGAAACTTCATATTGTAGGGGTATTATACAAATGTGTGGTGAACCTTGGAGGGCAGTTATACTGGTGGTCAAAAGCAAAGAATCGCAATCGGCCAGAGCGATCATTCGAGACCCGACGTTTCTTGTTTTGGACGAAGCGACATCCGCGTTTGGACACTGAAAGCGAAAGCCTCGTCCGGAGTGCCTTGAACGAAGCGATGAAAGGGAGGACGACATTAATAATCGCACATCGACTTTCCACTATCAAAAACTCTGATATGATCTACGTCATGGATGTATAGCCTTTTTGATTTTGAATAGTTTCAAATGATTTTTTCAGAAAGGTATAATAGCGGAAAAAGGAACACATCAAGAGCTGATGGCTTTGGACGGTCACTATAGTCGATATGTGGCAATTCAGACTGACGAAAATGATCAATTACCTTCGGAAGGGTAATTTCGTTTTTCTTTTCATTTCTGAACTAAAAAACTCCTTTTTAGCCAACACATCAATCCACTGGTGTTATCGCCCAAAAAAAATTCTTGCGACGACACTCAAACTGAAAAAGCAAGCGAAAAGGTAAAGTCTTTCTGTGTTTCTTACAAAAATTGTCTTGAAGTCGGAAAACCACTTTACTTTTTGATCCTAAAAATTAGAGTTTTCAAGATCGAAAAACACGACTCCTTACCAAAGGGACCCTTTTTCACTTTTTTGACCTAAATAATTTTATTTTTTATTTCATCCAAAAAGTGGTTTTTGAAGGTTTTGGAGTTGAAAAACATGAATCTAAGTAGGTTATCGCATATAAATTTTTATTTTCGAACTCACCAAAAAGGGTGACCCTTTTTCACTTTTTGACCCCAAAAAAATTAATATTTTTTAAATTTCATCTAATGCGTGGCTTTTGACGTTTTTTATGGGTAAAAAACATGTATCTGAAGTCATTTTAGAGCATGGAATGATAAGAAGTTTGTTACGACTTGGAAAATTAAACTTACCAGAATGGCATTGGCTTCTAATTGGCTTTTGTGCATGTTTTCTATTCGGAGCGATCCCTCCTTTATTCGCGTATCTTTATTCTGAAATGATTTCCGTAAGTACGAAACCAAAACAATTTTTCAAAGGTTACCTAACCTCTTTTCAGATTTATGAACAAGAAGGCGAGAAAGTTTACTGAAGGAATCAAACATTTTTCATCGATGTTCGTTTTCTTGGGCATTTCTGCGGACTTACCTTTTCTACCAAAGTAAAAACACAAAACAATTAATTTTGATTAATCGAGGTTTTAGGTGATGTCTATGGTTACTGCCGCTGAGTATTGGTCGCCCGTTTGAGATATTTGAGCTTCAGGAATATAATACGACAAGAATTATCGTGGTTCGATCTTGAAGAAAATTCGTTCAGTGTTCTGCTGACTACAGCTATCTCGTGATGCTCCT
>JAGWEN010000937.1:0-47343 GCA_018703685.1 Orius laevigatus | reverse complement strand
TTTCTCAACAATTTTCCTGGTGATTCGAGATCAATACCCGAAGAAATACTTTACGTAGTCCAGCGGCAACGAAGGCTTAAAAAGGTGTGGAGGGTTTGACTTCACAGATGTGTTTGGACTAGTGTGGAGGTGAACATATCAAAAGTCATTAAAGTGAAATCATTTCTAAACCATTAATGATGGAGAGCTCGGATTTTTAAAAAATGTTTCTTAGTTAATTACCTTTAAAACGAGACTAATACCGATTGTCTAGGACCATCCGTTCTCTCGTGAGAGTCATAAATGTATAGTAAAGTGAGAAATTTTATCAACCGGCCCTAAAAAAAGGGTCATTTTTGAACATCGATATCTCCTGAACGGCTGGACCGATTTTGGCTTTCAAAAGCTCATTAGACGCAGAATTTAATAATCTTTTCTTTTTAACTTCGTGGTTAAGTCGCTAAAATGCATTGTTTTTCCGCTAGAGATGAAAAACTGAAAAAAGTGCCAAATCTGGCCACTTTTTTCAAAATGGCGGACGTAGCACAGGAGAGGGGGACGCAAACTTGGATTTAGAACCTATTGGTTCACAAAAGAGCGAAATCAAAAAATTACATTTTTTACCCAAAAAAGGGTTCTCCTAAATGTAGGGTCGAAAATGTGTTTAAGTATACATTTTCGACGCTACATATAGGGGAACCCTTTTTTGGGTAAAAAATGAAATTTTTTTATTTCTATATGTATATATAAATTTATAAATATATATCGGGTATATTATATATATATATATATTATATATATATATATATATATATATATTATTTTGGCTTTACCTTTAGGCATTAGCCAATATTGGAATCTTTCTCTGGTAGGTGTCCATGCACATTCCGTCTCGAATTTTTAAGAAAAAAAATAAAAACTCAGTAACCACAAAAAAGTATATTTTTAAACAATTACATAACAAAGCTTCTTAAAATTGATGGATTTCCCATCAGTCTTCTAAAAACTTCCCTGCTTTTAAGTAAATAAAAATACTACAATAAGTAGGTAATTCCTTAAAATAATGTAGTAATTTTGATTTTAATGTACACATAGTGATTCAACATAGCTAGTGTGTACTACTTTTTAAAAATTATCATCTCAATAAGCAAAGCGAAGTTTCGAATCGTAACCTAATTTATCCAAGTTAGGGACACATGCGATGTTGACCATTGGCGGAGGGCCACAAATGATGACTAAAGTATCCGGCGAAGGAGGGAAAAGATGTTTTTGTATCATTTCTGCGGTCACAAAGCCAGTACTGAACTTCCAATCTGAAAATATAAAATATAAAAGATGGTAAACAAATTATTTAACTGACCAGCAGGAGCAACATCAAGCGTGTACCAAAGTTGAAATCTATCTGGATGTTCGCGGGCAACTTTTTCAAGTTCATCTCGTAGAAGAATGTCTTTTTCTGTCTGATTTGCAAAAAGTAAACTCATCTTAGTTGGATCAGAGCTCTTGACAATATGTCTGATTATTTGCAACATTGGTGTGATACCAGTTCCACCTAAAAAATAAATTAAAAACTATTTATATAATAAAAATCGTTTTAAATAACTTCACTCGCAACCTCTATTTTGATTCCTATTTCCATCTCCATTTCTGCTAATGGAAATCATGAATCCCATTTCGATTTTCCATTACTATAATTAGCACAAGATTGTGAATACCCTTAATATAAAAGTAATTTAATTAAATTGCTTTTTTTGTAAAAAATGCAAGGCTTTAAAATAGTCGATCGTTAATTGCTTTCTGAGAGTTGTTTCAAAAAAATTAAATTCTCTACAACTTTTACGAAATAAACTTTTTGATTAAATGAAGTTTTCTCTCTATCAGAGGTCAAAATTGAAAATCCAATTTTTTTGTCGCCTCATAGCTCAGAAACTTTTGGTCCAACAAAAAATCTGTTTAGTTCAAAATTGTAGAAAATTTAATAAACTTTAATTTTGTACTTTAAATGTTTTCGCCTACGACCTACGGTTTTCGAGATATTGGCAAAAAAACGAAAAAAGTTTTTTTGTCGCCTCGTAGCTCGGAAACGTTTGGTCCTACAAAAAATCTGTTTAGTTCAAAATTGAAGAAAATTTAATAAACTTTAATTTTGTACTTATAATCTTTTCGCCTACGACCTACGGTTTTCGAGATATTGGCAAAAAAACGAAAAAAGTTTTTTTGTCGCCTTGTAGCTCGGAAACGTTTGGTCCTACAAAAAATCTGTTTAGTTCAAAATTGAAGAAAATTTAATAAACTTTAATTTTGTACTTTAAATGTTTTCGCCTACGACCTACGGTTTTCGAGATATTGGCAAAAAAACGAAAAATGTTTTTTGTCGCCTCGTAGCTCAGAAACGTTTGGTCCTACAAAAAATCTGTTTATATCAAAATTGAAGAAAATTTAATTAACTTTAATTTTGTACTAAAAATCTTTTCGCCTACGACCTACGGTTTTCGAGATATTGGCAAAAAAACGAAAAAAGTTTTTTTTGTCGCCTCAAAGCTCGGAAACGTTTGGTCCTACAAAAAATCTGTTTAGTTCAAAATTGAAGAAAATTTAATAAACTTTAATTTTGTACTATAATGTTTTCGCCTACGACCTACGGTTTTCGAGATATTGGCAAAAAAACGAAAAAAGTTTTTTTGTCGCCTCGTAGCTCGGAAACGTTTGGTCCTACAAAAAATCTGTTTGGTTCAAAATTGAAGAAAATTTAATAAACTTTAATTTTGTACTTATTATCTTTTCGCCTACGACCTATAGTTTTCGAGATATTGGCAAAAAAACGAAAAAAGTTTTTTTGTCGCCTCGTAGCTCGGAAACGTTTGGTCCTACAAAAAATCTGTTTAGTTCAAAATTGAAGAAAATTTAATAAACTTTAATTTTGTACTTTAAATCTTTTCGCCTACGACCTACGGTTTTCGAATTATTGGCAAAAAAACGAAAAAAGTTTTTTTGTCGCCTCGTAGCTCGGAAACGTTTGGTCCTACAAAAAATCTGTTTAGTTCAAAATTGAAGAAAATTTAATAAACTTTAATTTTGTACTTTAAAAGTTTTCGCCTAAGACCTACAGTTTTCGAGATATTTGAAAAAAAACCGAAAAAAATCTCTTTAAGCCCTGAGGAAGCTAACAGAGGTTGCGGAAAGTATCAACAGAAAATTCGACAATGGGTCAATAAGGAAAAAATTACCAGCAATCATTGCGATTTTTTTAACGGAGACATTGTAAGCAGGATCTTTACGAAGAATTTTCATCGAAAAATTTCCATTTCCGAGATACTTTAATCTTCCCGAAGGTCCACGGATGTCAATAGAATCTCCAATAGCAAGGGAATCTAGATACTGGCTCATTTTTCCTCCAGCGGGAAATTTAGGATGGACATTTTTCATATAAACCTAAAAAATATTCCAGATAAGGATTCACGATATTATTTCTCCACCTTGATGACTAAATCCATGTATCCTAGGTCATCATCAGAGCTGACAGGAGTATACGATCTGATAACCGGCTCACCATCGATCTGCGCTGACAGAAAAATATGCTGACCAATCGGCAAACCTAAAAAATCACTTTAAATATACAATTTAACAATAAAAAAAGAAAACAAACTCAAGAATCAAAGACCCCACATGAAAAACATGACATGCTAAATAAACCATGCTTTTCAGTTTATAAAACTTCGTAAAATATGATCAATATTTACCAAAGGTTTGATGGAAGCGATTCTGATGAAAGCCAAAGAAAAAAAAAGCAAAAATAAGCAAAAAATAAGATGTTTTCATTGAAGTTTGAAAATAAGTCCCACACGATTTTATTGTTGAGAGCAATGAATGAAAAATGAAAATTTTCAAGTTTATACCTTAATTTTTGAAATTTGAAATATTTTTATTTACCTAATATGTGATTATTAGAAGGTAATTCGAAGCGGAATTTTTTCGTATCATGGCTTAGGGATTCTTTTTCGATTAGTTTAAGGGTCACTTTTGCTGTAGGATCGACAAGTGTCTTTTTATGAGTCTTTTTCTTTTTATAAACGTAGGTGATGACCAGAGCTGTTGAAACGACAATCCCAATTCCAAATAATACAGGAATAGACTGAAAAAGAAAAGAAAAATTAAATAAACAAGTCACCATATACACAAGTTATCCATATAAAAATGGGGGCTCAACAAAAAAAAATCAATTTTATCAAAATGAGATGCTTTTTGTCAAAAAATGATGATTGAATGGAAATTTCTTCACACAAAATGCTCAGGTAGTCCAAACTCAGAAGAGGTCACCATTATATTTTCTTCTTTTAAGAGGTTAATGAGGTTATCAGAAGAAAAAATGGCCAAATTATAAGTTTTAGAAAATCGAAAAACACCATGAACCAATATTTTTAAATAATTATTAAAAAAAAAGAATAGTTAAAAGGTTTTCCATCAAAATTACTTAATGAGGTGAAAAAACCAAAGGGAAAACATGCAAACAAAAATCTACTTATGTATTTGAAATGGTAGCTCACCTTCATCGTATGCTGTAAATAAAGAAATAATAAATATTACTTAAATGAGTTGAACACATAATGAAATTTAAGACAATGAAACCATTAATAAAGAGAGGGTACTGAAAAAATCAAGAATCTAGAAAAATGGATAACCAGGATCTAAATAAAGCATTTTTTTAGTATTCTTTTTTTAACTTCTTAAGTAATGGATTAGCCTGTTTTTAGCCTACGATTGGCCTGTTTTTGACCTATGATTGGCCTGTTTTTTTACCTAAGATTAGCCTGTTTTTGACCTATGATTAGCCTGTTTTTTGACCTATGATTTGCCTGTTTTTGACCTAAGATTAGCCTGTTTTTGACCTAAGATTAGCCTGTTTTTGACCTATGATTAGCCTGTTTTTGACCTATGATTAGCCTGTTTTTGACCTATGATTAGCCTGTTTTTGACCTATGATTAGCCTGTTTTTGACCTATGATTAGCCTGTTTTTGACCTATGATTAGCCTGTTTTTGACCTATGATTGGCCTGTTTTTGACCTATGATTAGCCTGTTTTTGACCTATGATTAGCCTGTTTTTGACCTATGATTAGCCTGTTTTTGACCTATGATTAGCCTGTTTTTGACCTATGATTAGCCTGTTTTTTACCTACGATTAGCCTGTTTTTGACCTATGATTAGCCTGTTTTTGACCTATGATTAGCCTGTTTTTGACCTATGATTAGCCTGTTTTTTGACCTATGATTAGCCTGTTTTTGACCTATGATTAGCCTGTTTTTGACCTATGATTGGCCTGTTTTTGACCTATGATTTGCCTGTTTTTGACCTATGATTAGCCTGTTTTTGACCTATGATTAGCCTGTTTTTGACCTATGATTAGCCTGTTTTTGACCTATGATTAGCCTGTTTTTGACCTATGATTAGCCTGTTTTTGACCTATGATTAGCCTGTTTTTGACCTACGATTAGCCTGTTTTTGACCTATGATTAGCCTGTTTTTGACCTATGATTAGCCTGTTTTTGACCTATGATTTGCCTGTTTTTGACCTATGATTAGCCTGTTTTTGACCTATGATTAGCCTGTTTTTTACCTAAGATTAGCCTGTTTTTGACCTAAGATTAGCCAGTTTTATGACCTAAGATTAGCCTGTTTTTGACCTAAGATTAGCCTGTTTTTGACCTATGATTTGCCTGTTTTTTGTTTTTGTTTTTTTGACCTAAGATAAGCCTGTTTTTGACCTATGATTAGCCTATTTTGACCTATGATTAGCCTGTTTTTGATCTAAGATTAGCCTGTTTTTGACCTATGATTTGCCTGTTTTGACCTATGATTTGCCTGTTTTTGACTATGATTAGCCTGTTTTTGACCTATGATTAGCCTGTTTTTGACCTATGATTAGCCTGTTTTTGACCTATGATTAGCCTGTTTTTGACCTATGATTAGCCTATTTTGACCTATGATTTGCCTGTTTTGACCTAAGATTAGCCTGTTTTTGACCTATGATTAGCCTATTTTGACCTAAGATTAGCCTGTTTTTGATCTAAGATTAGCCTGTTTTTGACCTATGATTAGCCTGTTTTTGACCTATGATTAGCCTGTTTTTGACCTATGATTTGCCTGTTTTTGACCTATGATTAGCCTATTTTGACCTAAGATTAGCCTGTTTTTGATCTAAGATTTGCCTGTTTTTGACCTATGATTAGCCTATTTATGACCTATGATTTGCCTGGTTTTTGACCTATGGTTTGCCTGGTTTTTGACCTATGATTTGCCTTTTTTTGACCCACCATTAGCCCGTTTTAGACCTCTAATTAGCCTGATTTTGACCTGCCATTAACCTATTGTTTACCCATAATTAGCTTATTGTTGACTTATGATTTGCCTGGTTTTTTACCTATGATTTGCCTGTTTTTGACCTATGATTTGCCTGTTTTTGATTTAAGATTAGCCTGGTTTTTTCCCTATTATTTGCCTTTTTTTGACCCACGATTAGCACGTTTCAAACCGCCAATTAGCCTGATTTTGACCTTCGATTGTCTTGTTTTTGACCTGCCATTAACCTATTGTTGACCTTTAATTAGCTTATTGTTGACTTATGATTGGCCTGTTGTTAACCTAAGATCAAACTTGTTTTCTTAACAAATTTACACCAATGACGACATCGAATTGATGATTAGTCTACACCAATGTTTACATCAAGATCCCAACATGAACGACCATATTTTAAAACATTTTATGCATGATTTTACGATATAGATAAGTGATCCAGGTGCACCGAAATGAATTTTTAAGCAGACACCTTGCCTATGAAAACCCATTGGGCATTAAAAAATTAATTTAAAAACTTACGACTTGAAACGGAAGCATTTTGCCGATCGAAAGTCACACTCCTTCACCTGGGAGAGTGCAAAAACGAATAAAAATAAGTCAAAAATCAACCAAGGACATTTCGGTTGCAAAATTCCTATGGAAAGGCGGTTTTTTAAAACTTTTTTTTAAATAATCAACGTGACCTTTCTTTCTTATCTTGCAGTCCCATTGGTCACCTTATTTTACAAGATAACAATCACAAACATGAGACCATAACATCTAAAAATAGAGATCCACGTTCATTATTTAAAGAAATTAAACATACTAGGAGAGACAAATATGAAGTAATTTATCAATTAAATAATTAGATCAAAATTAACATACAATTGGACAGTCAAAATTTTTTTTTATTACCGTGTAACTTAGAGAGAGTGATAATTGGGGAAATAAGGAATTAATTAATTATTTATTTTAAATATTTACCTCGTTGAATTGTTAATAAAAATTTGAAGAGTTGCGGAGTGACCGGCCGCAATCAATCCGGAGGGAAGGTTTTTTCTTTCCGAGAGTTTTCCAATTTGAGGTTGGGAGAGGTAAATTTTGTGTGAAACGGACGTTTTTTAGAGATAAAATTTTATAAGAAATGATAGTAAAATTGAAGACATAAAATGAGTCAAGGTCGACGACTCGGCCTTCGGGGAGTCCGGGGAATCGGGACCGGGGACGACCTTGTCGAAATTCGTGAGTTTAGTTCGAGAAGTTGCGGGTTTCGCCGTTAGGTGCGCTACTTGACAGAGAATTCGTTTTTAGCTTCTCGAGATCTACGGTAGATGATGCCACGAGGTGGACAACCTGTCCCGCCGGACTAGTAGTTCTCCCGTAGGGCAAACAAACACGTTTTTTTAGATGAGTTGGTTGTTGGCGTAAAGCGTAAAAATTTCAGAAACATGAAAGAGTTTTATTTTCTTTCTGAACATATTTGAAGGCTATTTTTCATCAAAAACCTAAAATCGATATTTTAAGAGCCAATTTTTCTTTAACCTCAAAATCAACATTAATTTTAAAGCCCAATTTTCGTCAAAAAAACCCTCAAAATCAAAGTTTTAAGAGACATTTTTCGTCAAAAACCTCAAAATCAAGGTTTCTAGAGCATAATTTTCGTCAAAAACCTCAAAATCAACATTATAAAAAGCCCAATTTTCGTAGAAAAACCTCAAAATCAAAGTTTTAAGAGCCTTTTATCGTCAAAAACCTCAAAATCAAGGTTTCTAGAATTTCCGACAAAAAAAAACCCTCAAAATCAACATTTCTTGAGGCCCAATTTTCGTCCAAAAACCTCAAAAATCAAAGTTTTAAGAGTATTTTTTCGTCAAAAAACCTCAGAAAATGCGTTTTAAGTGCAATTTCTTTTGTCAAAAACCTCAAAATCTACATTTTTAAAAGTTAAATTTTCTTCAAAAACCTCAAAATTATCATTCAAAACTTTTTTTTTGGGGGGGGGGCACAGTTTTTCATTTGTTTAAAAGGGGGGCGCACTGTAAAAAAGTTTGGGAACCTCTGCTTTAAAAAAAGACTAATACCGACTGTCTAGGACCATCCGTTCTCTCGGGAGTGCAATAAACAGTAAAGTGAGCAATTTTATCGGGGTAAAGTTTGACGGTCGATATCTCCCGAACGGTTGAACCGATTTTGACTTCCGAAAGCTCATTAGACGCAGAATTTAATAATCTTTCCTTTTTTACTTCGTGGTTAAGTCGCTAAAACGCATTGTTTTTCCGCTAGAGATCAAAAACTAAAACTTGGATTTAGAATACACTTATGGCCCTAAACAAGAAAAAATCATAAAACAATGCAACTTTTCCATCTTCAAACCCTTATTATCTGATATTATAAGGATGAACCTGGAGATATTTGAGTTTTTTTCACCTTTTTGGCCTTTGGGGACCATTCGTTTTCAGACATTAGGTTTTCACAATACAAAATTACATAATTTTTTTAAAAAAAGAACACTTTTATTACATTGAGTAGAGCTTCGCACTGTATTGAATTTCATATTTTATGAATTTTTAAGAATTTTAAAATCGAAAAAATCTATTTTTTCAATTTCTGAACATTTTGATCAAAAGAACCGTTAACACTAAGGTGAACGAAGGCATCAAAGAGTTGGAAGCTCCTGTGCACGTTTTGCTCACATTGGTCAAAAGTTCCTTATAAGAATTGATCATATCATAGCTGGAAACCTGACCGTGAACTAGCGCTATTGTCGTGTCCTAAAATTATAGAAATAGTCTAGTCAATTTAAGCCTGGGGGTTAGAAAAGGTATTTTGTTTATCTACGGAAATTTGATTTTTAACGATCGGAATTTTAATGATCAATAGGACGATGAGGGAGGGTAAATTTCAAAAAATTAAAAAAAGTTTCATTCAATAAAATTCAAATTTCAAAAAATTTCGAAAAATTGAATAAATACAAAATTAAAAAGTATTAAATTTGCTACAAATTTGAACTAGTAAGATTTTTTGTAGGACCAAACGTATCTGAGCTATGAGGCGACAGGTCCTGGGGTTAAAATTGTTTTTTTAAATTTACCCCCCACACCTACATGTTGATCGTTAATTGCTTCTCGATAGTTGATTTTGAATGGAAATTGAATTCTCTACAACGTTTACTTAGTACGCTTTTTTGATAGGATATCCCCTTCCTTGGTTTTTTCCGACTTTTCTAAAATCTGACTTTTTTCATAAGAAAAACTCGAAAATCCCACTTTTTTTGTCGCCTCGTAACTCAGGAACGGTTGGTCTTACAAAAAATCTTATTAAATCAAATTTGCAGCAAATTTTAAAGGCTTTAATTTTAATTTTATAAAATTTTTTGAAATTTTAATTTTTGAATGAAATTTGTTTTGAAATTTTTTTAAATTTACCCCTACCCCTGCCTATTGATCGTTAATTGCTTTTTGAGAGTTGGTTTTTAAAGGTAATTGAATTCTCTACAACTTTTATTGAGTACACATTTTTGATTAAATGACGTCTTCTGTCCTTTAGAGGTCAAAATAGAAACCCCAGTTTTTTTGCAACCTCGTAGCTCAGAAACGTTTGGTCCTACGAAAAAATCATATTAGCTCAAAATTATAGAAAATTTAATTATCTTTAATTTTGTACTAAAAGTTATTTCGCTTACGACTAACGGTTTTCGAGATATTGCAGAAAAAAGAAAAAAAAATCACCTTAAAAAACGCTCTAGACGCCAATCCTCACTGGTTTCGGTAAGGGACTTTTTAGTGGTTAATCAGGTAATAACCTACACATTTCCGTAGATAAACAAAATACCTTTTTTTGCCCTTTTCGGGCTTAGATTGACTGGAATAAAATCATTGTACCTTAAAAAGAAGGTTGCTGCCCCTCTTCATTTTATCAAACATCCGAATGACGCCTTCTTTGGTCTGACTCGTAGTTCCGAACCAATTATTGAGTTGAAGAAATAATTCTGATAAGTTGAGAGATTCAGATACTCTGTTCTCCTTGCGACCTACAATCTAGAACAAAAGAGATATTGAATGATAAATTAAATAATTAAATTCACTTCAGCTCTGATTCCAGTGGCCAATGCGCAGTCACTGTCGACATCTAAAGTTCCAGTGATAATCGTCCCGTTCCTACACAGGACGCTGTAATCGTCCGTTTTTATGGAAGAGTTGAGACGTGATTGGCCTAAAAATGAAGTTGAAAACATTCAAAAATCAACAAAAAGAGCAAACCTGAAGTAAGCGATTCATAGTTAATGAATGCTACATCTCCATCATTATCGAGACATTTCATCGCATTCACATTTCTCTGCAATCTCGACGGCAAAGGACTGCATGTACCTAAAATAAAAAATCAGCTTATATTATAAATCAGAGGTTCTCTAAATTTTCTGAATGTTAACTTTGAGGTTTTTCACGAAAATGTGGCTTTTTAAATGTCGATTTTGAGGTTTTTTGACCAAAATTAGGCTATAAAAATGTTGATTTTGAGGTTTTTCACGAAAATTTGGCTTTAGAAATGTTAATTATGATGTTTTTGGAAGAAAATTAGGTTTCACAAATGTTGATTTTGAGGTTTTTGACAAAAGCAATTGCACTTAAAACGTTGATTTTGAGATTTTTTTGGCAAAACCATTGGGTCTTATAAACATGTATTGAAGGTTTTTGACGAAAATACAATAGTTGATTTTGAGTTGAGGTTTTTTGACGAAAATTAGGAATTTATAAATGTTGATTTTCAAGTTTTTGACGAAAATTTGGATTTATAAATGTTGATATTGAGGTTTTTGGACGAAAATTAGGCTTCATAAATGTTGATTTTGAGGTTTTTCACGAAAATAAGGCTTTATAAATGTTGATTTTGAGGTTTTTCACGAAAATAAGTCTTTATAAATGTTGATTTTGAGATTTTTGGACGAAAATTAGGCTTCATAAATGTTGATTTTGAGGTGTTTTTTTCAAACCAAAATTAGGCTTTAAAAATGTTGATTTTGAGGTTTTTTTTGAGGAAAATTAGGCTTTACAAATGTTTAATTTGAGGTTTTTCACGAAAATGTAGCTTTTAAAATGTCGATTTTGAGGTTTTTTGAAAAAAATTAGGTTATAAAAATGTTGATTTTGAGGTTTTTCACGAAAACTTGACTTTATAAATGTTGATTTTGATGTTTTTGGAAGAAAATTAGGTTTCACATATGTTGATTTTGAGGTTTTTGACAAATTTTACGAAAATTAGGCTTCATAAATGTCGATTTCGAGGTTGTTTGAAGGAAAATTAGGCTTTATTAATGTTGATTTTGAGGTTTTATGACCAAAATTAGGCTCTAAAAATGTTGATTTTGAGGTTTTTCACGAAAATTTGGCTTTTCAAATGTCGATTTGGAGGTTATTTGACGAAAATTTGGCTCTATAAATGTTGACTTTGAGGTTTTTTTTAAACGAAAATTAAGTTTACAAATGTTGATTTTTAGGTTTTTTTTAAACGAAAATTTGGGTTTTTAAATGTTGATTTTTAGGTTTTTCACGAAAATTTGGCTCTATAAATGTTGATTTTGATGTTTTTTTTAAACGAAAATTAGGTTTACAAATGTTGATTTTTAGGTTTTTTACGAAAATTTTGGTTTTTAAATGTTGATTTTGAGGTTTTTCACGAAAATTTGGCTCTATAAATGTTGATTTTGAGGGGTTTTTTCTAAACGAAAATTAGGTTTACAAATGTTGATTTTGAGGTTTTTCACGAAAATTTGGCTTTGTGAATGTCGATTTCGAGGTTGTTTGACGAAAATTAGACTTCATTAATGTTGATTTTGAGGTTTTCACAAATTTTTGGGGATATTTGCAAAATCTTGAGCTTGCCCACTCCCCCCAGCTTAGGCCGCCCAGTTTGGGAACAAATGTTATAAAAAAATTTTTTTTTCAATCATAACATGAATTTGGTGATAATTTTCTAAAAATGGGACTAATTTCACTCAAACACATTATAATTACCTAATTAATTAATTAATTAATTTTTGGAAAAAAATTTTTTTTTTCAATCTTAACATGAATTTGGTGATAATTTTATGAAAATGGGACTAATTTCACTCAAACACATTATAATTACCTAATTAATTAATTAATTAATTTTTGGAGAATCAATCATAACATGAATTTGGTGATAATTTTATGAAAATGGGACTAATTTCACTCAAACACATATATACTATAATTACTTAATTTGAAAAAAATCAATTAACGTTTGAATTTTTGAAAGACAAACAATTACATATTAATATTTTTGAGAATTTTTTTTCAATCATAACTTGAATTTGGTGATAATTTTATGAAAATGGGAATAATTTCACTCAAACTCAATATAATTACCTAATTAGTTAATTAATTAATTAATTTTTGAAAAAAAAATTTTTTTTGCAATCATAACTTGAATTTGGTGATAATTTTATGAAAAAGGGAAAATTAAGTTAATTAGTCATAATTACCTAATTACATAATCAATTACCTAATTAGTTAATGAAATTTAATCGGGATCACGTGAAGATTATTTGGTTAAAATTTGGTGAAGATCGGACCGGTAGAAAGGCCGTAGCACATTTTTGCAAACTTTAGACAGACATATCTCCGCCATTTTGTCGAATTTCAAAAATCGCTCTCGTCACTTTCAAGAAAATCACGAAAGGAAGATTGTGTGAAAATTTCGTGAAAATCGGATGAAAATTGTGGCCGTGAAGTGTTCCGGAAAAAAAGGCGACGGACGGCCGGCACCACAGACAGTCATGTCCGACAAAGATCAAAAGTCAGTTTGACCCTAGGGGGTCTTGAAGACCCTTTCCCAAAAACCCGAATCCGACGGTATTACAATAACTTCTCTTTGAGAAAGTTAACAAAGTCGATCTTACCATTCGCACATGAAGAACAAAGATTAGGCTGCGGTTGTTGTCCAGGGCGGAGGAAGTTCAAATTCGCTCCAGGTGCACAAGAATTAAGAAAATACTTTTCTGGACATTGTTTATAACTTAAGAGATTTTTTTCGTAGGCTATGTTCACAAACGCAAGCCATCCTAATAAATTAAATAAATAAAAAAGTTATTCATCAAAATCGTTTACCTAGTCCATTGTATTCGGGAAAACATGCTTTTTTGTACCTCAAGTCTTGAAAACTTCTGATTTTCGTTGTTCTGATGTTTTTGATGACTGCTAATATTTTGTAGTTCCCTTGGTGGGAGTTGTCTTCGAATACGATGGTGGATAAGCCGTAAATTCTGAAAAATGTTATGAAAATAGAATGATCGGATGGGAAGCGTACGCTCTGGCGATGAATCCGAGGTCGGTGTCTATGCTGACGGCGTCCGCTTTCTTTTTCGAAATGAGCTCCAAACATGTGAGGACGTTTGGTGATGGGACGCATTCGATGCTCGGTCTTATTCCGTGAGTTTCCGCAGCTAGAGAAAGCCATCGACATTTTTCAGCTTCCAAATCGTTAGTGGTGCACCATTTGGCGGCTTTTTGGCAGCCGCTCTGCGTTGCTTGGTCAACAGCTCCTGCGTTAAAAAAGCTTCAATTATCTTCTTCTACTTCAGCAGGGCTACAGCCGTCAATTTATGGTCGAAAAAATGAATTTTTAGGCCAATTTCGATGCATACTTAGGTACACCGACTACCATATTAACCACCCGAACAGCATATACAGCCCTAATAATCAAAATGACCCAATATACCCAAACTGCCCAAACCTAAGCCACCCAAACTGTAAAAACCACTCAGATCATCTAAACTGCCCAGACCTCCAAAACTGACCTCCCTATTGGGAAAGCAGCCAGGGGCGGATCGGGCCGCTGCCCTCGAGGGCCGGTGAGGGCCAATTTTTTTTAAAACTAAAATAGGAGCAAAAAAAAACTGAAAGAGGAAAAAATTCGAGGTACTGAAACATTTCACAGGAGCCTGGGCTATTCGAGGGGAAATCGAGGTTTTAAGAGTTAATTTTTCGTCGAAAAACTTCGAAATCGAGGTTCTAAGAGTTAATTTTTCGTCGAAAAACTTCGAAATCGAGGTTCTAAGAGTTAATTTTTCGTCGAAAAACTTCGAAATCGAGGTTTTAAGAGTTAATTATTCGTCGAGGTTTTTGAAGAAAAATTGGCTCTTAAAATGTCAATTTTAAGGTATTTGAAGAAAACTTTTCTCTTAAAACCTTGATTTTGAGATTTTCGACGAAAAAAGGCTTTTAAAACTTTTATTTTGAGGTTTATGGACGAAAAATGGGCTCTTGAAACCTTTATTTTAAGGTTTTTAGACAAGAATAAAGCTTTACAAATGTTGATTTAGAAGAAAAATTCTCTCTTAAAATGCCAATTTTAAGGTTTTTGACGAAAAAAGGCTCTTAAAACTTTGATTTTGAGGGTTTTTAAAGAAAAATTGGCTCTTAAAAAGTCGATTTTAAGGTTTTTGATGAAAAATAGCGTTAAAATATGTTCCGAAAGAGAAGAAAAACTAAATTTTTGGGGGATATTTGGAAGAAAAAAAAGGGCCGAAAACGACCGATCCGCCCCTGAAAGCAGCCGATTTCTGTACTACAAACCTCTATCTATAAACTGTCCTATTGGTTTCGACTCCTGAGGCCGGAAAGAGTTCGCATCCCCAACAATCATCTCGCGCAACGTTTTCTGCCATCTGTCCGCCTGACTTTTCGCTGAAGGGCTCAACCAGTCTACAAGGCGTTTTTTCAAATCATCCGAAACATCACTGAAACAACGTAAATACAAAAGAAAAAATACAAAAGAAAATCACCTTCTGGCAACAACCAAATCCCAAGGCTGTTTACTCCAGGCGCAAGGCGTCGCCGAATTGATCGACATCAGCGTCTTATCTTGGCATAGGAGGCGGAAATCATCATAGTTTTGCCCATAAAACTGTTCTGAATTAAAAGTAAAGATTTTGAATCATAATTTACCTTTATATCGTCAAGGATAGACTGGTAAGAAACAAATGCGATATCTCCTCTATTCTTCAAGCATTCTAACGCTTGTTTATGAGGTGAGCTGTAATGCAGTTGGTTTTGGCATAGGTGAGGCATATCACACAAATTACAAAGTTTTCGAAATTTTCTTTCTATAAAAATAAATAAATATAAAGAAATAGTTCTGGGATGCCTACTTAGGTATCCGTCGACATAGTCATCTTGGGCCCAGGTCCCAGGTCGGCAAGAGTCTCCGAAGAAAGAGTTTACGTTATAAACCTCCTGCTCCACAGCAGAATAGTCGTTTTTACATCTCATGGGGACAACCACATTTTCAAAGCTCTAGATAATAATAAAAAAACAGGAACAATTATAATATTACGGTTACCTTAAGAAATTTGTCTGTAAAGTGGCGTGAAACGCTAACTCCAGGGTGACAATATCGTTTATTTCTCAAGTCTTCGAAGTCCCCTTTCGTTATATTTGCTCTGACAAGGACGACCATTTCGACTGAATTTTGCTCTGGGTTCATTGAAAGATTAGTTTTTCAGATTTTTCTTCCGAATCGACTTACGTTTTTCGTAATTTCTAGTCACAATATCACCGACGACGTAGCTAACAAGATCATCCATTTTTGACATGAGGACAGCTTCTTCGGCGTTTATCACAGCAAAATCAGCTTCTTTGGATTTTAAAGCCATCGCACATCCCACTCTGTAAAACACTCATTTGAATTTTTTTTGTCAATCTAAGCCTGGGGGGTGAAAAAAAAGGTATTTTGTTTATCTACGGAAATGTGTAGGGGACCCCCTGATTGACCACAAAAAAGTCCCTACCGAAACCCGTGCGCTTTGGCGTCTAGAGCGTTTTTAAGGTGATTTTTTTATTTTTTCTGCAATATCTCGAAAACCGTTAGTCGTAAGCGAAATAATTTTTAGTACAAAATTAAAGATAATTAAATTTTCTATAATTTTGAGCTAATATGATGTTTTCGTAGTACCAAACGTTTCTGAGCTACGAGGTCGCAAAAAAACTGGGGTTTCTATTTTGACCTCTAAAGGACAGAAGACGTCATCTAATCAAAAAAGTGTAATCAATAAAAGTTGTAGAGAATTTAATGACCTTTAAAAAACAACTCTCAAAAAGGAGTTAACGATCAATAGGCAGGGGTGGGGGTAAATTTTAAAAAATTCCATTCAAAAATTGAAATTTCCAAAAATTTTATAAAGACAAAATTAAAGGCTATAAAATTTGCTGCAAATTTGATTTAATAAGGTTTTTTGTAAAACCAACCGTTCCTGAGTTACGAGGCTACAAAAAAGCGGTATCTCCGAGTTTTTCGAGAGTCGTTTTTTAAAGGTAATTAAATTCTCTACAACTTTTATTAATTACACTTTTTTGATTAGATGACGTCTTCTGTCCTTTAGAGGTCAAAATAGAAACCCCGGTTTTTTTGCGACCTCGTAGCTCAGAAACGTTTGGTCCTACGAAAAAATCATATTTGCTCAAAATTATAGCAAAGTTAATTATCTTTAATTTTGTACTAAATATTATTTCGCCTACGACTAACGGTTTTCGAGATATTGCAGAAAAAAGAAAAAAAATCACCTTAAAAAACGCTCTCGACGCCAATCCTCACTGGTTTCGGTAGGGGACATTTTAGAGGTTAATCAGGGGACCTACCCCTACACATTTCCATAGATAAACAAAATACTAATACCTTATATATTTTTTTTATTTGCCCTTAGATTGACAGGACTATTTGGAGGACTTTAAATTCGGAAAATTCGAAATTATCGAGAAAAAAAATCTGCACGAATTTGCCATGAATTTGTCAGATTTTGACCAGAAAAAAATCCCTTGACCCTTATAATTTTGCGATTTTTAAAAAATGAAATATTATGGCAGTTAGTTCCTTCTAAATGAATCATTTATTGTTCGTACTCATCAGCCATGAATCATCCTTCCGAATAAAATAATAATTGCATAATTTCCTGCCACATGCCTCCCCTTAAATTTTACTACTCAAAAATTAATAATCCAACAAAGTTTAATATTACCATAATTATGATTCAGAACTCTTGATTGTTACGAACTAAATGTACAAACGGTTTTTCGATCGAAATGTGGTGGAATATGTTCACCAAATAAATGTAAAGTTATGGCATAGAAAAAGAAAGTTTAATGGAGTACTCCAACCTGGCAATCTTTTGGTTCATCAACGAAAAACTCACCCATCAGGAACAGGCGTACACGAGACTTGACTATTTCCTACTTCTAGCGCTCGGCACACATCACTAGTCATTGAAGGAAAAGCACATATTTTATCTGTTTGAAAAAAAAAAAAAAATTAATATCAGCTTAGAGAGGTAAATATGTAAATATAAAAAGATACCTCTTCAAAAAATTTATGAGTCTATTAAAAAATAAAATAGGAATTAAGTGCGAAAACTCGTACCATGTTGAAGTTACGAAAGCACAGAAAATTGAATACCAGGAACTAGGGTAGGTTAGCTTTTTTCACGATAATGTTCATATCCTTCTTTATGAAAATTATAAAATAAAAGCATTTATGATAGTTGAAACCTCCTGTTATTCTCTGTATGAACTAAAAAAACTCACATATTGGTTCTGCAGTGAACGAGGTCTTGAATAAAGCCGAAGCGGAGAAAAGAAAAAGAAAATATCTCAACTCCATCGTATTGGAGACTGAAAATGAATCGTTGAAAAAATTTTACTCACTTCCAAAACCAATCGAATATTTTATCAGGTCTTATCTCGACTTCTTGACTGCCACACCTTTCTTCAAACAATTTTTAGATAGTTCGAATTGCCAGCAAAAAAAAATCACGCATACGCACGAGATAAACCGTCACCAGAATGAAAATATGCATTTTGTACAATTTTTATTTATTGCAACAACTTACTAAAAATTTTTATTTTTTCGTTTGAAAAAGTTAGGTTAATTTCAAGACAGAAAACGTGCAAACCTAATTACTTTTTTCATTTTTCTAATAAAATAAAGTAATTAAAGATAATTTATTGACATCTTCAATTGTTTATGACAATTAAGTGTAACCATTAAAAGAGGTTTTTGTATTCTTATTCTTGTATGACGTCAATTGGACTTGGTAGTTGACTAATTGCTAGTCAAACTATTCTCCCGTAAGAGCCATAAATCTATGGCGAAGTGAAAATTCGAGCAAGCATAGGTAAGCCAGCCAATTAGTCATCACAGGAGACAATGTTAGTTTTCATATTGTTCGTTTAAAAATGACTCACCCTGTGAACGTGTCGCATTTCCGCTTTTTAAAACTCTTTTATCAGTATTGTCTGAATCGATATCGTCATCAACTATTAAGAGTGTACTAAAGGCCCCCGGTTTTAGCTATCTCCGAACCTGTATCTCCGGTTGTACTCAAAATTTTTCAGTGAAAATTTTTTTATTTTTTTAAATTAAATGGCGATCAACTAGCTTGCTCCTAAAAAATATTTCGCGAGGAGAAAAAAATAGAATAATCTTATTCTCCGATTTGCTCCCGAACTAATGAACCGATTTTCGATTTTTTGGTCTCGTTTTTTCTAATATTTTTTGAAGATACTTCTAATGGAGTCGAATTTGATTTTTTTTAATTTATACAAGAAATAAAATCAAAAATATAGAAAAATATTTTTTTGGAGCACATTAGTAGTTCGGCATTTAAAAATCAACGAAATTTAAAAAAATAATTGTTAAAAAATTTTGAGTAGAACCGGAGATAATCGGAGAATACTAAAACCGGTGCCTTTAATACACTCGGGCCGTGAAAACAGTTATTCAATGATAGCTCATAGAAAAATGATCCGATCTGGACCGGACTTTTTTTAAAATGAAGCTTATTTATTTCTCCGCGCATTCCACTAAACTTATTGTAATAAAAATAAATCTTTGTAGTAAAAAAAAAAATATTTAAATTTTTTTTAAAAACTTTTTAAAGAATTGTTTAGTGAAATGCGCTCCACATAACAAAGAACATAAGTATGCAAATTTTGAATCAATTCCGATGACTCAATCTTTAGTTATCATTGAAATACTATCTCAACAAATTTTGAATCACGCGGGTTTTTCAACGAATCAAAGACAAGTGGGCGGAGAGAACCGGCTCCTCCTGCCAATTGAAGGGGCGGGATGAGTTTTAAAACCCTCGTGTTATGCGGGTCGCCCCGCCCTCGCTGTTATGGAAAGACCGGCGCTGGATGGGCCCTTAAGAGGGGTGTGTTTAAGTTGAAGTGTGCGTTAAGATTTAAATAGTAGGTAGGTCAGGAAGTTTGGTTTTTGCCAATGCTGGTCTTAGATTTTGTGACACCCAATTTCGGGATGGAGCATTTTGAAATAGCTGCCATTTCCTTATTAGTGATAACTGATAAGGGAATCAAATAAAATGAATTTTAAAGCCAAGAATGAGAAATTTAATAAGTTGTAAAAAAATTGAAATTTTACGTTTAAAAATGGCTTCCGAATTTCTCGATTATTTAAAAAAAACGTGGTCTGCTTAGACTTTGGACTTTAGCATTTAGGTATCCATATAAACAAATCACATGCGGTCTTCAATGGAGCTTCCTACTCTTGACTTTATTTATAATTTGTTTAACATTTTACAAACTAATAATTGGGAATGTATGTTCCTTTTATTTCAGTCGCTTACCTCCAATTTAAGGAAATGGCAGCCATTTCAAAAAATGGCATGCCCAAACAGCAAATGGGACTTAAAACCTAAATAAAGCGAAAAAATGCTGGCAAAGTGTATATTCTATATAAAAACAATCAACAATGCAAAACATAAACACATACAAATGATTATTTTATTACACTTTAAATTTTCCTTAAAATAATTGAAGACTGGAAATGAATAGCTTACTAAAATAGAAATTTTAAAACTGGACAATTCTCTGATTACACATAGAGTCATGAAAAATATTGGACAGATTCAAACTACTGTAGCCAGTCTTCTAATCAGAAAAATATGAACATTTCAAAAGCTTGGACACCATAAAATACATAATCACAAAACTATAAATTAAAAAAAAATTGGTATTTTTTATGTTTTAGAACACATTTAAATTATTAACGCACTACAAAAAATTGGAAGATCACTTTATAATTTTTATGTATTTCGAAGATTGAACATAGTGAAAAGATACAAAAACCTACTTTATTCAAGTTAAATTAAAAATTATTTTTGGGGTAAAAGAAAATTTGAATGACACGACAAAGTTTACATTTTTATCTATTAATTTTTTTTTTTAACTTTTCATACCATATAATCTAATAGGCATACATATAATAAAATTCATGGAAAGATAAAATCACATACACTTGACAATAGTAAATTTTTTAGCTTAGAGCCATTTCCTTTTTAGGTATTCTATGAATGTACATACAAACATGATGGCACAGATTTTGGGGATATACATCTAAAATGCAAAGGAAAAAAAGCAACAAATATCAAAAATTTTCAAAATGTTTTCATTATTAGGGAGGGAAGATCTGTGCCATCACCATACGAGTATTTTAATATTTATCGTATTTTTTAATCTAAATCACGAATTTTAACACAATTTTTTTATTGACTAATGTTTCACAGTCAATATGGTAAAATAATAAACAATATTAGTACATAATAACTATATAATATGCATATAATAATTTTTTAAGTAGGCATACCAACAATAACAATTCAGTAAGTTCACATATTTTGACCAAATACAAGGCAATAAACTAATAATAAGCACATATTGAATAAAAATGACACTCTAATATTAAATTATCCATAATCTAAACTAATAATCTAAAAATAATATAGCAATTATTAATGAATAATTTATTATTCCTGCACCTAAGACAATTCTCAACCATTGGAAGTAGGTACCTAATGTGTTATAAAAATAAATATAGAAAGGTAAGTAAACCTTATGGTGAATAAAACCATAATAAATATTTACAAAATTAGTTTGTGACTTGGTAAAAACTAATCAATATACCATTATCGATGGCTGAAAAGGGAGGAGTGGGTCCAGATAATGAAGCTTATTTACTCATATTAAGGGACATTAATTGACCTGTTTGCTGCAATCTTTGATTATTAGTCGATAATTTGTCGTTCGTGAGGAATTAAAGAAAAAAATCTTATTTTAAGGGCATTAAAAGTTGAAAATTGTCCCAAGTGAAATATTTCTTTTCAAAATGAAAGCCTAAAATCTTATAATTTTGGACCAACTTTGATCGACTTTCTCGAGATAACAGCTATGTGGCTAATAATTTAAAAATGCGGAATATGTAACATGAGATCGTAAAATCGTTTTCGCAAATTAAAAAAAAACAAACAACAAATTAACAGTATAAAACACTCTGAAAGTTTGGTTTAAGGTACAATTTTTTCCCCTGATTTTGGCCGGCGTGTTCCAAATCAATAAAAACATTAGGATCTGTTGAAATTTTTGATGATGGTGACTAATATAATAAAGAATGACAGCCACAATGGATATTTTTATACATACAAGTATACCTAAATCGATGTTATTTCGTTAATATGACGAATGAGAACGTCGGCAGACGGAGCAATAGGTTAAGTCGAGACTTAACTTGTGGTAGGTCGAAGTTGACTCGGAGTAAAAGGCCCAGGAGTGTCGATGGAAGGAGGACGGGCAGAGTTGGTAATGCCGGAAATTTGAATCTCAAAGTAAGTGCGGCAATTGAGAGCTTCTGTGCCCTAGCGGTGGTGGAGTCGATTTTGCGAATTGGAACCTCCCCATGAACGGTATGAAGGCCGAATGGGGGTTATAATAAGCGTGCGACGGAAACCGTGACGTCGGCTGAGGATAATACATCGCCCAGGGGCATCCGATGACTTCTTGCTCGCACATTCTCGCCCTCAGCTCACTCGGCGCTGGAGTTTTACAAAAATCAGAAAATATTCACGTTTTTTAACATTATAACTAGGATTTTCATTAACTTTCTCCAAGAGAAGCTGTAATACCGTCGGATTCGGGTTTTTGGGGAAGGGTCTTCCAGACCCCCTAGGGTCAAACTGACTTTTGATCTTTGTCGGACATGACTTTGTGGTGCCGGCCGTCCGTCGCCTTTTTTTCCGGAACACTTCACGGCCACAATTTTCATCCGATTTTCACGAAATTTTCACACAATCTTCCTTTCGTGGTTATCTTGAAAGTGACGAGAGCGATTTTTGAAATTCGACAAAATGGCGGAGATATGTCTGTCTAAAGTTTGCAAAAATGTGCTACGGGCTTTCTACCGGTCCGATCTTCACCAAATTTTAACCAAATAATCTTCACGTGATCCCGATTAAATTTCATTAACTAATTAGGTAATTAATTATGTAATTAGGTAATTATGACTAATTAACTTAATTTTCCCATTTTCATAAAATTATCACCAAATTCAAGTTATGATTGCAAAAAAAAAAAAAAAATCAAAAATTAATTAACTAGATTAATTAACTAATTAGGTAATTATATTGAGTTTGAGTGAAATTAGTCCCATTTTCATAAAATTACCACCAAATTCAAGTTATGATTGAAATAAATTTTTCTCCAAAAATTAATTAATTAATTAACTAATTAGGTAATTATAATGTGTTTGAGTGAAATTAGTCCCATTTTCATAAAATTATCACCAAATTCAAGTTATGACTGAAAATTTTTTTCCCAAAAATTAATTAATTAATTAACTAATTAGTTAATTATGATGTGTTTGAGCGGAATTAGTACTATTTCCATAAAATTATCACCAAATTCATGTTATGATTGAAAAAAAAAGTTTTTTTCCAAAAATTAATTAATGAATTAACTAATTAGGTCATTATAATGTGTTTGAGTGAAATTAGTCCCATTTTCATAAAATTATCACCAAATTCATGTTATGTTAGAAAAAAAGGATTCATTTCCCCGGAAATTTATGGATCCCCCGAAATCTGTAGACCTTTGAGAAAGTTCGTGTCTCTGGGCAAGCTCCAGGACCAATACTTTTTTTTGTCTCCTCTTTTTTGGAGGAATATTGGAAATTTTACCTGCAGGGTGAAAATAATTGTAGACTTGAGGAGTTGGCATCCAGAGAGGACTGACCTGCAAAAAAATTTTTGATAAGTTAATTATAATCTTTGGTCTTTAATTATAATTCTTAATGTTACTTTCTTTTCTGTTAAATTTAAAATTAAAAGAACTTATATAATAAACTAACATCTTACCATCTGCGTTTTTTCTGTTTGTAAAATTTTCATTAAAATTGAATGATTTCTTTAAACTTTATTTTTTAAGATTTCAAATAATAATTCGAAAATTAAAACCAAATAAGTGAACTTTAATTATATCAAAGATGATTCTTCTTGAAGATTTTCTTCGATCGACGATTACTTCAGTGGATTCCTCTTTTGTTTTCTTGAGTCTTCTATGTTTCTTCATTTTGAGTCGATTCTAGGTATACAGTTAATATTGCAATGCAAACAATAAAATAAATTGAAATAATTACTAACTTTTCATCAGAAACCAAGGCATTAAGACATTTTTCAAAGAACCTCAAGGATTGTTGAGTTAAGTATTTTTGACTATAAAAATTAAAAGAAAAAGGTTTTTGATAAATTACGAGATTTCGATCTTCTGGGATGTAGTTGAGTAGGTAGAAAACGCGGGTTCTACGCCAGAGGAGGAGGAGGAGAGCGGGGTTAAATGAGGACCCACCCTCCTCCTCTGGCGTAGAACCCGCGTTTTCTATCTACTTAGTTTAATGAAGGGCCAGGGGGGGAAAAAAAGATAAAAGTCACTTTTTTGTCGATGTCAAGATATTAATAGGGGCTATTAAGGAGTACTTCAGGTAGAACAAAAAGGGGAAAATGAGAATCGTCCGTTTTTCTCATTTTTTGGTCACTTTCATCTTTTTTCCTAGTGTCCCTTTAAATCTACAACTTATTCATATAAGCCCAACAATTTTTAAAAATTCGTGAGAGAAGGCCAATGACCTGAGGCATGGAACATTTTTATTTCTGACTAATAACCTGGTTTACTGGAGAAAAGTTAATAAAAGCCGTGAAAAGGTTTCAATTAGTGACTTCATAACATTAATCTTCTTAGCTCTTCGATCTGCGCTCCCAATGCTGAGTCTTCCAATGGCGAAACCGGTGTCATCGTGGATTACAAATAAATTTTTTTTTCTTTATAAAAACTAAGGATGAACTGAAGGAGGGAAAAAACAAGCCAACTATATCGTATTGCCCTCAAAAACACGATTTTGGGAAGAGGTCAAGGAGAGGACGTAAGGGAGTGTTGGGAGATGGTGAAGGGTAGGGAAGGTGATGGGATATTGTAGAACGCTGCTGGGAGAGTTCTGAGCTTGTTTCCCCCATTTCAACTCAAATACTCTTCTGGTTCCATCTAGATGTCATTTTTTCTGAGTTTCCATAAAAATCAAGAATATAAAACGTCGACCAAGTTAATGTTTCATATCGTCATATGAAAGAGGGACGAATGTAATATTGATCACGCATGTCCTCTACTGTAAGTGGAGCTAAAATGGTCAGAGGCTGACTCCACCCCTCTGACATAAACATTCTATAATAAATTAACATCTTGACCCAAAAAAATTAACTCTAATGACATAATATCGGGCATAGAGCACAAGTTTTAAATTGAATTTTAACATTTAAAAGAGATTAATAGACTAATAAAATTCTAATAAAATTTTGCATTAATGAGCTTTAGCTTATGCAAAATGTGTAATTTTATTATGTTCTTGTAAATTTCTTAATAAATATATCTAATATCTAAAATTCATCTTCATTGACGTAGGTATCATTACATTGAATTCAATGGACAATGTATAATGCCAAAAGAGAGAAAAAATTAATTCTAAAAATTGTAATAATTAAATCTTTTGCCAGGTAAGTATCCTCGCTACATTTTTCATTCTCCTTAATTAATATTAAAAAGGTGACATTGCAACCATTTTTTCCTCATTTTTAAAAATCTTTATACATTTTTTTTCTATAGAAATTTTATTTTTAAATCGTATTATAGTCTACTTTCGCTATTTTCAGTGTTAATATTAATTTTTTTTTTCAAAATTTAAATTCTCTTGTTTTTAAATAAAAAGGAAGGAAATGCGACCTGTATGACGTTTTTTAAGGGTGGAATTTTATCAGAATTTTTTTTTTCTCTATGGCCGACATATTTTATTAATTTCAATACCAAGAATCTAAAAAGATTTACATTTATGTACTTGGAGAAGTCTTCGGCACGCACATCGTCAATCCCTCTTGCTGAAACAAAAATTAAATGGGACATTAAAAATTAAATATACAAAGCACTATTAAAATGATCCAAATATTGTGGACAAGCAAGAGGATGCATCATTTCATGCTAATATAGCCTCTTGTCCAAATGAAGCCATGTCTGCATGAGAGAATAGGTGGAGCTGAAAGTGCTGAGATCCTCAGAAAAAGAATTTGACAAAACAATGTGCTCAACCAGGGGCGGACTGGGACCTTAGGGTGTGGGTGGGTTTTCAGTTAAGGGGGCGCCCGGATGGGGGGGGGGCAAAAAAATTTTAACAGAAAATTGGCTTTTAGAAAAATATATTAGGCAAAAACAGAAGTTCCCAAACTTTTTCACAGTGGGCCCCCCTTTTAAACAAATTAAATCCTTTGCCCCCCCCCCAAAGTTTTGAATGTTAACTTTTGACTGTTAACTAAGATTTGGGGTTTTAAATGTTGATTTTAACGGTTTTTGACAAAAGAAATTTCACTTAAAACGTTGATTTTGTGATTTTTTGACAAAAATATTTCCTCTTATAATCATGAATTCGAGGTTTTTGACAAAAAATTGTCAATTTAAAGTTGATTTTGAGGTTTTTTTGACGAAAATTATGCATCACAAATGTTGATTTCGAGGTTTTTTGTCGAAAATTTGGCTTTATAAATGTAAGTTGAATATGAGGTTTTTGGACGAAAATTAGGCATCATAAATGTTGATTTCGAGGTTTTTTGACTAAAATTAGGCTTTAAAAGTCTTAATTTTGAGGTGTTTGGACGAAAATTAAGCATCATAAATGTTGATTTCGAGGTTTTTTGACCAAAATTAGGCTTTAAAAGCGTTGATTTTGAGGTTTTTGGACGAAAATTAGGCATCATAAATGTTGATTTCGAGGTTTTTTGACGAAAATTAGGCTTTAAAAATGTTGATTTCGAGGTTTTTGGACGAAAATTAGGCATCTTAAATGTTGATTTCGAGGTTTTTTGACCAAAATTTGGCTTTTTAAATGTTGTTTTTGAGGTTTTTGGACGAAAATTAGGCTTCATAAATGTTGATTTCAAGGTTTTTTTGACCAAAATTAGGCTTTAAAAATGTTGATTTTGAGGTTTTTGACGAATTTTTGGGGATATTTGCACACAAAAAAAATCTTGAGCTTTCCCCCACCTCAGCTTACAGCTTACGCCCCCCAGTTTGGGAGCCACTGAGGAAAATTAACGCAAAATGACCCGGGGGGCGCCGCGCCGCCTCTACGTATTCACGGGGGGGGGGGGGGGGTTCTGTCCACCCCCCCCCCGGGCCTGTGTGCCTCTGTGCTCAACCTGAGGCATTTGAAGCAAAAATTGATGATTTTTCGAACCGTAGGACGGTTGGTCAAAGCGTCAACGAACTGACCTATGTCTAAAGGGTGGGCAAAGATATTTTAAAATTTTTAATCTGCCCTATTTATATGATAATTTAAGTACTTTGAGAAAATCAAAGGAGCTCTGAATGAAAGGAATTCGAAGGATTAGGTTTAGAAAGATTACTCAATATTTGCCATTTCGAGGAGGACTCCGTTTAATAGATCGACCTTTTCAATGACGGACCCCTTCCTCGTTCTCTTATTTTATGACTTTCCACACTGTTTACTTAAGAGGACCGTAATAAGTGCCATCCGTACCATTCGCTCTTTACTACTTTCCGCTCAGAAGAATGCTCTCCTGCGGTCGATCGTAAAAGTATTCATAATTCGACCCTGCTAACGGGAGAAGGGGCCAAAATAGGAGGGATGACATCATTGAATTTCTAGCAATCAGGGGCGGACTGGGACCTTAGGGTGTGGATGGGTTTTCAGTTAAGAGGGCGCCCGTGGATGGGCTCTAAATATGTTGATTTTGAGGTTTTTGACGAAAATTTGGCTTTTTAAATGTTGATTTTGAAGTTTTAGGACGAAAATTAGGCTTCATAAATGTTGATTTCAAGGTTTTTTGACCAAAATTGGGCTTTTTAAATGTTGATTTTAAGGTTTTTTGACGAAAATTTGGCTTTAAAAATGTTGATTTTGAGGTTTTTGGCGAAAATTTGGGCTTTACAGATGTTGGTTTTGAAGTTTTTCACGAAGATTTGGCTCCATGAATGTTGATTTTGAGGTTTTTTGACGAAAATTTGGCTTTTTAAATGTTGATTTTGAGGTTTTTGACGAAAATTTGGGCTTTACAAATGTTGATTTTGAGGTTTTTGACGAAAATTTGGGCATTACAAATGTTGATTTTGAGGTTTTTGACGAAAATTAGGCTTTAAAAATGTTGATTTTGAGGTTTTACGAAAATTTGGGCTTTACAAATGTTGGTTTTGAGGTTTTTGGACGAAAATTAGGCTTCATAAATGTTGATTTCGAGGTTTTTTGACCAAAATTGGGCTTAACAAATGTTGGTTATGAAGTTTTTCACGAAGATTTGGCTTTATAAATGTTGATTTTGAGGTTTGACGAAAATTTGGGCTTTACAAATTTTGGTTTTGATGTTTTTGGACGAAAATTAGGCTTCATAAATGTTGATTTCGAGGTTTTTTGACCAAAATTGAGCTTAACAAATGTTGGTTATGAGGTTTTTCACGAATATTTGGCTTTATAAATGTTGATTATGACGTTTTTTGACGAACAGTATGCTTTTTAAATGTTGATTACGAGGTTTTTGGTCGAAAATTAGGCTTCATAAGTGTTGATTTCTACGTTTTTGACGAAAATTAGGCTTTACAAATGTTTATTTTGAGGTTTTTCACGATAATTTGGCTTTATTAATGTTGATTTTGAGATGTTTTGAAGAAAATTAGGCTTTTTAAATGTTGATTTTGAGGTTTTCGGACGAAAATAAGGCTTCATAAATGTTGATTTCGAGGGGTTTTTTTAAGAAAATTATTCTTTACTAATGTTGATTTTGAGGTTTTTCACGGATTTTTGTGGATATTTGCCAAAAAAAAATAAATAAATAAATAAAATAAAAATAACAAGGGGGGGCGCCGCCTCTATGTATTCTCCCGCCCCCTCCGGGCCAGTCCGCCCCTGCTAGCAATTAGAACGATTTATAAAATAAAAAAGTTTTTTTACTTATTTCCAGACTTAGCTGATATTGAACGTGCGCTTGTAATAAAAGCGTAGTTTACTGCCTACAAAAGATTACCGTACGAAATAACTTAGGCCGTCGAGCCGAATCGATCGTAGTTTTTTTTTCCCTCTTTCTTTTTTCTACGCTCTTTCCCTCTCTAGGTTTTATCTCTTACTTTAGTTAGGTGGAATTACCCAGGCCTCACGTAAACTTGGCTGTTGTTTAGTGCCTGCGTTAGGCGTAGCACATAATAAAAGTTGAGAGTGAGCCTAAAGCTTACTTTTTTAAGATAGACATTCCTCCCATCGTCACGCCCGGCATGGCTGGCATGGTTATCTTTTTATATTTTATGTATAATATATATTTTAAACACTATTATTCTCTTCGTGTAACTTTTCACAATCTTGATCTTTTTACGTTTTTTTCCGTGGGCGAATAGTGAGGTATAGCCTCCAGCGGTCTCGAGTCTAGAGCTGGTGATAGCAATATCTATTACAATATACGCCTGGAGACAATATAATAGATTTTAAAGTCATAGAGGTCATTCATTATATACTACAGGTCCATCAGCTTTAAACTTGAGTCGTTTGAATAGGCCAATATATAAGATCGAGTTTAAAACCACACCTACTCAATGAGTTTCAAAACTAGTTAAGTTGTTTGGACATGTGTTAGGAATTGTGGCCAAAAATCGAAGTAGAGAATGAGGGGAAATTGACGAATGGGGAAAAATTGACGCTTGAAGGATAAGGGTGATCAGGGTTGCCAGATTGGGCCTTTAAAAAGTAGCCCAATTGAGAATAAATCGCCTAAAATGGCAACACCGTCAAAAGCCCAATTTTGTCAGATTACAGGTTTGCCAGATTGGGCCTTTAAAAGTAGCCCAATTTGCGATAATCGCCCAAACTGCAAACTGTCAAAATCCCAATTTTGCAGATTAGAGGGCTGCCAGATTGGACCACTTAAAATTAGCGATTTGCGATCAATGCCCATTCTGCAAACGGTCAAAAGCCCAATTTGATCAGATTACAGGTTTGCCACATTGGGCCTTTAAATGTGGCCGAATTTGAGAATAAATCGCCCAAAATGGCAACACCGTCAAAAGCCCAATTTTGTCAGATTACAGGTTTGCCAGATTGGGACTTTCAAAGTAGCCCAATTTGGGATAATTCGCCTAAACTGACAAAACTGTCAAAATCCCAATTTTGTCAGATTATGGGTACGCCAGATTGGGCCATTGAAAATTAGCCCAATTTGCGATAATCGCCCAATCTTGCAACACAGTCAAAAGCCCATTTTGACATATTACAGGTTTGCCAGATTGGGCCTTTAAAAATTAGCCCAACTTGCGATAAATGGTCCAAACTGGCAACATTGTTAAAAGCCCAATTTTGTCAGATTGGGACTTTAAAAAGTATCCCAATTTGGGATAATTCGCCCAAACTGACAAAAGTCCAATTTTGTCAGATTGGTTGCCAGATTGTGCCTGTAAAAGTAGCCCAATTCGGGATAATTCGCCAAAACTGACAAAAGTCAATCTTTCAGATTAGGGTGCCAGATTGGGCCTTAAAAGTAGCCCATTTGCGATAATCGCCCAAACACTGTCAAAAGCCCAATTTTGTCAGATTGGTTGCCAGATTGGGCCTGTAAAATTAGCCCAATTCGGGATAATTCGCCAAAACTGACAAAAAGCCCAATCTTGTCAGATTACAGGTTTGCCAGATTGGGCCTTTAAAAGTAGCCCAATTTTGGATAATTCGCCCAAACTGACAAAACAATCAAAAGCCCAATTTTGTCAGATTGCGCCTGTAAAAGTAGCCCAATTCGGGATAATTCGCCAAAACTGACAAACAGCCCAATCTTGTCAGATTACAGGTTTGCCAGATTGGGCCTTTAAAAAGTAGCCCAATTTGGGATAATTCGCCCAAACTGACAAAAGTCCAAGATTGGTTGCAAGATTGGGCCTGTAAAAGTAGCCCAATTCGGGATAATTCGCCAAAACTGACAAAAATCCCAATCTTGTCAGATTACAGGTAGGTATGCCAGATTGGGCCTTTAGAAAGTAGCCCAATTTGGGATAATTCCCCAAACTGGCAACACTGTCAAAAGCCCAATCTTTTCTGATTACAGGTTTGCCAGATGGCGCCTTTAAAAAGCAGCCCAATTTGCGATAATCCCCCAAACTGGCAACACTGTCAAGAGCCCAATCTTGTCAGATTACAGGTTTGGCAGATTGGGCCTTTAAAAAGTAGCCCAATTTGGGACAATTCGCCCAAACTGACAAAACTGTCAGAAGCCCAATGTTGTCAGATTGGTAGCCAGATTGGGCCTTAGAAAAGTAGCCCAATTTGCTAAATTCGCCCAAACTGACAAAACTGTCAAAAGCCCAATCTTTTCTGATTACAGGTTTGCCAGATGGCGCCTTTAAAAAGTAGCCCAATTTGCGATAATCCCCCAAACTGGCAACACTGTCAAAAGCCCAATCTTGTCAGATTACAGGTTTGGCAGATTAAGGCCTTTAAAAAGTAGCCCAATTTGGGACAATTCGCCCAAACTGACAAAACTGTCAAAAGCCCAATCTTGTCAGATTAAATGATCGCCAGATTGAGCCTTTAAAAAGTAGCCCAATTTGCGATAAATGCCCAAACTGGCAACACTGTCAAAAGGCCAATGTTGTCAGATTGGTAGCCAGATTGGGCCTTAGAAAAGTAGCCCAATTTGCTAAATTCGCCCAAACTGACAAAACTGTCAAAAGCCCAATCTTTTCTGATTACAGGTTTGCCAGATGGCGCCTTTAAAAAGTAGCCCAATTTGCGATAATCCCCCAAACTGGCAACACTGTCAAAAGCCCAATCTTGTCAGATTACAGGTTTGGCAGATTAAGGCCTTTAAAAAGTAGCCCAATTTGGGACAATTCGCCCAAACTGACAAAACTGTCAAAAGCCCAATCTTGTGATCGCCAGATTGAGCCTTTAACAACTATCCCAATGTCTGTGCCCAATTCTGGCAACACTGCTGGTTTTCGCGACCTCGGTATCGCGTTCGCCTAGAAAGCGAAAGGTCGGAGGATCAAATCCTTTTTAAGGTTCAATTTTTTTTTTTCCGACATTTTTAACTTATTATTCCTAACTAGGAAGATTCCTCGATTGTTCACGTTAAGAGTAAACTTTAAGATTTGACGTTCAATCGGTTTATGTGACCTGGCAACATGGTTTCGCCATTAAAAAGGAGGTTTGACGTCATTTCACTGAAAAACGATTCAAGGCGTTTAAAAGCGACCTAATCTCTCCGTTAACAAAAGAGCCCCAGTAAAAAGCGACCACAACGTTTCTTAAAAATAATAAAAATAGCATAATATTATATGTTAAAAAAAGCCATAAAAGGCCCAAAGTGCTCTCGGGTGGAGGATTTTTATGTTCACGGTTCAACCGTCACGACCGACAAGAGGAGGGTCAGTATTTTTAAAAGAAAACTGAGAACACAACACACAACCTCTATTATGAAAAAGAACATAAAATTGTCAATGGTAATCCCTCTTTATTCCCGTATTTCATTTTTAGTATCTGACGTCGACTTCTTTTGTTCGTTTGATCGGTACGAGTCTCTTAAAAACCGACTTCCAAAGCATAAAAACACGTTAATGCCTCCCTTACCGGCCTCGCCCCCTTTCCTCTTTCCATTCTGCTCTTAAAATACGCCCGTAAACATCAATTCCTTGCTGAGGTTGGTATAAGGTAATTAATCACGATCAAATTTATTGTTCAGCTTTTCCTCCCTTTTTTATATCTCCCAAACATTGGGTATTTTCCTACATATACAGGTGGACGTTTTTCAATGTTTCAGGCTAAGTAAATAACGCTAGACAATTTTTTCTTTCGAGGTTAAAAAGGTAAAAATGAAAAAGTTTTCACAAAAAAACTGGAAATCTCTATTTTTGGCGAAATTTTGAAAAAAGCTTTGTATTCATTGTTCATTACAGTGGTTCGATTATGTCAAAAAATTGGGTTAAATGGCACACTAAGCTGAGAAAAACCCCGTTTTCTAGGGTTTCCTATCTCAATCCGTCTTGGAGTTATGATTTTTTATAGATTTCTTTCACTAAAAACACTTTTTTTCACATAAAACCGTCAATATTTCAAGTTCCCTTAATAATTTCAAATTTCCGGTGCCAGATTTGGAATCAGCGTTAAATTTTACGTTAGAAATGATAGTTTTTAACCATTTATGATAACCGCAATCTTCTAAAAAGTTAACTTTTTGTTAAACGACGTCTCTTTGGTTTTAAACTAGCTCTCCAAGCGGATTCTTTTGTAAACCTCTTGTAAACACTAGAATTTTTTTTACGAAACATGATTTTTTTTTTTCCAAAATTTTGCCAAAATTATGGTTAAAAACTATCATTTCTAACGTAAAATTTAACGCTGATTCCAAATCTGGCATCGGAAATTTGAAATTATTAACGTAACTTGAAATATTGAAGGTTTTATGTGAAAAAAACGTGTTTTTAGTGAAAAAAAAAAAATCTTTTAAAAACGTAAAATCCAATGAGATAGGAATTTTGACAAACCAAGTCAGACCACCCTGTATTAATATTACGTATACCTATGAAATATGTATATGAACGTATTTATAGTAATATTTTTTAACCTTGTGAATTATTCATATTCCCCTAAAAATTTCAAGTCGATCGATTTCACACCAATATGACTCTCCCATTGGCACATTTCTTAACAAAAAGATAAAATCCCCTGATTAAGTATCAATAAAATAAATAGTTAACGTATTTTAATTTTCTACTAACGTTGGATGTTTAAGTTTCAATTTCAAGGGTATCGTAAATTTAAATATAAAATAAGCTCGCCCGCCAATAGAAAACGCACTAAAGATTGCCGCTGAATGAAAATTAGAAACCTTCCATAAAAATCAGAGCACTCAAAGCCCTTTTATACTCCCCGACCTGGGGAGCTTAAAAGACAATAAAAATACAAAATGTTTGATGATATTCACATTAATTCTCTTTGTTTCGTTTTCAGGTTTATTGTCAAAGAACTACCTAGTAGTTCCTAGGTGACTCTTTTGAATTTGGGAGTTGGATAGACCCGCCAGACGGTAGTGTTCTGCGGGTTTCGATATATCCAAATATTTGCTCCGAAGGCCTTGAATCGCAGACCTTGGTTTTCTTGTGCTTTTCAATGACGTAAGGCGACCTCTTATCGGTTTTTTAATTCACTAAGTGAACACGTTTTGGTTCTATGAAAATAGACGTGCTGTTATCTTTTTTTCTCTACAGCTCTTTTTTATTGGGATGTTATCTTTTTGTTATAAATTACGTAAATTTTTACGTAATCTATCCCTAATAAATCAAAGAATTGCATTCTCTTATATCTGATTCTAGAAGTCCTGCGCCGCGCCACAGATCCACCCCTTCTGACGCCCTGTTGGTTGAGGATGGCGGCCTATATCCTTCCGTAGAACGAATGAAAACTAAAAAAATGGCAGATAAGGAAATGTTCAAAGAAAGCTGAGAAAAGAGAAGTTTCCAGAAATCTGCGTAAGCTGTCCCCAGGAAGGGCGTCGGCTAGCTCAAGATTTTTTTTTTGCAAATATCCCCAAAAATTCGTGAAAAACCTCAAAATCAACATCTGTGAAGCCTAATTTTCGTCAAAAAAAACCTCATAATCAACATTTAAAACGCCCAATTTTCGTCAAAAACCTCAAAATCAACATTTATGAAGCCTAATTATAGTCAAAAAACCTCGAAATCGACATTTATAAAGCCAAATTTTCGTGAAAAACCTCAAAATCGACATTTGTAGAGCCAAATTTTGGTCAAAGAACCTCAAAATCAACATTTATGAAGCCTAATTTTCGTCAAAAAACCTCATAATCAACCATTAAAACGCCAAATTTTCGTCAAAAACCTTAAAATCAACATCTTCAAAGCCTAATTTTGCTAAAAAAATCCTCAAAATCAACATTTATTAAACCTAATTTTCGTCAAAAAATGTCAAAATCAACATTTATAAAGACTTATTTTCGTGAAAAACCTCAAAATCAACATTTATAAAGACTTATTTTCGTGAAAAACCTCAAAATCAACATTTATGAAGCCTAATTTTCGTCCAAAAACCTCAAAATCAACATTTATAAAGCCAAATTTTCTTCAAAAACCTCAAAATCAACATTTGTAAATTCCTAATTTTCGTCAAAAAACCTCAAAATCAACTTCAAATTGACAATTTTTCGTCAAAAACCTCCAAATCATGGTTATAAAAGCCATTTTTTTGTCAAAAAATCTCAAAATCAACGTTTTAAGTGCAATTTCTTTTGTTAAAAACCTCAAAATTTACATTTTTAAAACCCAAATTTCCTTCAAAAATCTCAAAGTTAACATTCAGAATTATGGGGGGTGGGGGAAAGGTTTTTCAATGGTTTAAAAGGGGGGCGAACTGTGAAAAAGTTCGGGAACCTCTCATCTAGAAGGAACACTCGGTTTTATAAAATTTTTAGCTGATAATACTCTTAACGGTCAAAGAAATATAAATTCATGTCCTTTAAAAGACGAGGACGTGTTTTTACCTACATATTTCTAGGTCAACTTCTAAAGCAGAGAAATTCCATGAATGCTTAAGTTTTGAACGTTTAGGCAATAATATGAACCTACTTTCCTATTTAGTAAGTAGCCTACCGGTACCTATTCCCACCAGCTGAAGTTTGCTAGCAAAAATTTTGCCCGGAACCTTGTCAAAATTGCAAAAAAAAGTCAACATTTTGGCATTTTTTGAGGTTTTTTGATTATATTTCAAAAACTATAGGTTCCAGCGATTTGATCGTTTAGTACAAAAATAAAGCTTATAAAATTACCTAAAAATCCGTTAATCATTTGTCTAATTCGGTCAAGCCGTTTGGCAGATATCGGTGGTCAAATGACCAACAAATGAATAGTTTAAAGGTAATTTAGTGATCTTAATAGATGTCCAATCCTCTATAATAGGGCTCAGCTAAAAACGTGAATGGCAATTCTAAGTTTTACATTTTTGGCTCTGGAGCCAAAGCTATTATAGATAACTTATCCGGACTACTTTTGAAAAAACAAGCGATAAATTGCCTTTAAAATGAACATAGTCCGGTCTCGATCCGACGAGTAGCTTTCCCTCCAGAGCCAAAAGCTTCAAAAGCTTGAAAAGTGAACGATAATGCTCAGCTTACATATTAGGATCTGGAGCCAAAGATATTAAAGATACCGTATTCGGACAAGAGAACAAGCGATAAATTACCTATAAAAACCTACTAAGGGTACGTTTTTCCATTTAAGGGCCCCTTATACCGCGCCATTTTTCTTTGATTTTGACAATTTAGGACCAAACTTTCCCAACCTTTGGTCCTCTGAAAAAAGTGTTTTAAGTAAAAGTTGAAGGAAATCTAGTGAAGAATCGATTTCTTTAGTCAAAACTTGGGGTTTGTACTCAAAATAACGAAGTTAGCGTCCTTCATGAGCACCCTGTACGTCGGGTCCAAAAGTTATTGATGCCAATCGATTCCTCGCTCAAAATTAAGGGGGGTTTACTTATATACTTTTTTTCGTCAGGTCAAAAGTCTGGCAGATAATCGGCAGAAAATGTCATTCCCAAACTTTGATTTTCATGTCTTCTGGTAGAAACTTAATTCAGACGTAGAGGTTCCTTTTTGTTAAAGTCGATTTATTACAAAATCCGCGAAATCTTTAATAAAACGCACATTTTTGACTTCATCGAAAATCCGTTTAAAGATTCTAAAAGTACAAAAAAAATCACGATTTACAAAAAAAAGATTGTTAGGTTTCATTGAGTAGAACGGGATTTATAGGGGTTCAAAGTTAAAAAAGGACAATTTTTAAAAACGTCATAAAAAATTTTCTATTATAGTTAGGAAATTTCTGCTTTTTGGAAAATCTAGGTAATAAATAGGGCTACAAATTGCCACTAGCCCGGTTTCGATATCATAAAAATTAGGGTTTTACAGCCGTTTTTCCAAAAAAACACCAAAAAAATTAACTTCAACCAAGTTTTTATACCAGTTAATGAGCACCAATCATATTGCCCTTATAACAGTTTAAAAGAGGAACCATTTGCGAAGAAATTGGCGGTAGTCCGGTGTCTCTAACTTAATTGCTTCGGGAGTTACAGATTTTTGAAACAAAAAATCCAGTTCCATCCAGCGCCCGTAACACTAGCGAATGACACCCACCCCATCAAAGAGGTCTAAGGATTTTTTTAATTTTTAATTTTTTTGCAATTTTTTTTAACTTTCTCAAAAAGTTTTCTTCAATTTTGCCTCCCCAAAATTGTAACCCCCAAATACTCTCAAATAAATCTCTCTCTTCCCGAACTTAAACGTTTCAAGCCATGCGAAGATACTAAAAAGCGTTCAACCGTATTTTGGCTAATCGGGTTAATAGTTGAAAAATACATAAAATGTTAGTCACATGGCGTTAGTTTTGCATGAAATATTTTGAAGTACTCACACATGAAATCTGGATAAACTCCGTAATGTTTCTTGTACGTATCATCAATCGGGTTCGGATCTGAAACTTTCCATCCTCCTTAATAATTTTGAAAGAACTTTTCAATTCTCAAATGAAATGTAAAAATTAAACTTATTCGCCTCGGAATTTCCATGAGCCAAAGGTACTAACGCCTAACCAAAAGTACTCATTAATCCCCTAAACTGGGACATGAAAATACACCTCAGAAACATTATGGAAAATCCCACCAATCCTATTTCAACCTTGGACGATTCTGCTCAATTGTTATTAATTATGGTGTACATTTAACTCCCACTTAATTACAAAAGATACGTCATATACCAATGATACTACAATGTTGGTTGAAAATTTCATTAATTTCGTATAGAATAAACATAGTGCGTTTCTTCCAACCTTGAAGTCAAAATTTGAATTTTTCAAAATTGACAGACTATTGATTTCTATGTAAAATCGCACGAGGAATCCGATGTCATCAATTAAAAAATTCTAGGACCAATACTTTTCGAGTTATCGCTAAAAAACCGCTTTTGGAACTAAGTAAACTACCCTAGGAAAAATTTTCTCGTCAAAAACAACATTTTATTCGTACTCAGCACCCCAAAAAACCTATAGATATTAAATTTTAATAAGGATTAAGGGGGAAAAAATTTATTTTTTAATCTTGATAAAATTGAATATCTATAAGTTTTTTGGGGTACTGAGTACGAATATGATGTTGTTTTTAACGTGAAAATTTTTCCTGGGGTAGTTTACTTAGTTCGATGAGCGGTTTTTTAGCGATAACTCGAAAAATATTGGTCCTAGAATTTTTTAATTGATTCCATCGTATTCCTCGTGCAATTTTACATAGAAATCAATAGTCTGTTTGTCGATTTTGAAAAATTCGTATTTTAACTTTAAGTTGCCCATTGGACTATTTTTTGATGTAGAATCACCAAAAAAAATTTTGGCCTGATCGGCCATCGTGACCTCCCCTTGTTAGATACGAAATTTGATTCTAGTTTGACTCGCCTTGAAATAATTAGGTAGGTGAAAAAGAATTTTCTTACCGACTGTAGCTTCTAATGTAACGTCCATCCGTTGGGGTAGATCGGAACCTGAAAGAATGAAATTTACGAGATCAGAAAATGACTAATAAAAATGGAGAAATTTGGAGCAGTTTTGCAAGAATTTTGTGATGATACTAATATTCAATTTATAAATGCCGATTTCATTTGAAGTGGCCATTAATAGCAAAAGCCTTTTCGCACCCTCGTAAATTCGGGCGATCGATATTCTTCCATGGCGAGGTAATGACTTACGTGACCGAGGGGGAATGGGAAACTATTTTACAACGCCTTTTACTTAATGGAACGCTTCACCAGGATTAGCCATTTGCAGATGGAAGAAGGTAATCAAAGAGACAATAAAATTACTCTTTTAAGATTTACGCTCTGGAGCACCAAAATGAAAATACTGTACGATTTTGGTGTCTAGTTAGACATAGATGATTCGTAAATCTAAAAATCAGATTTTTTAACTTTTTTTCGTTTTTCTGCAATATCTTTGGTTCTAATGCATATTTTTAAAGCAAAAAAGGGTTTGCAGTTTTTACATGTGAGATTATGTGGTAATTTTTTCAAATTTTTTCGCATTTGAAATTTTAAAATATTTTTATAAAGTACTGCTTAACTACATCGTATTTCCTTCAATTTTTTTTAATAGGGAACACCCTCAAAAACTCAAAAAATGGTCATTTAGGTTAAATTTTACGTAAAAAATGATAGTTTGTAACCATTTATGATAACCGCAATCTTCTAAAAAGTTGACTTTTTGTTTTAAACTAGCGCTCCAAGCGGATTCTTTTTTAAACCTCTTGTAAACACTAACATTTTTTTTACGAAACATGATTTTTTTTTTCACATGCATTTTTTTCATTTTTTAAGGGTATTTTTACTCATGGAAATTTTTTATCTGAAAACTTCAGATTCGTATTCTTCACCCCCAAAAATCCATTGGAAAACATATTTTGGGCGAAATTTTTTATTTTTAGATTTCGCCCAAAATATGTTTTCCGACGTTTTTTAGGGCGAGAAACACGAATCTGAAGTCGTTTTTCGGAGAAAAAAATTTTTTTTTCACCTAGTTTACTAACCCAAAGCAAATAAATGAGAAGTTTTAGTTGATTACATCTATTGCGAGATAGAAAAAACAAGGCTCCTGACGTCATAAGTAAATATTTTAAGGAACCCTGCCAATTTTTTTTAAGTTGAGGTAAACCATGCAGATGCAACTAACTTCTTTTATCGGATTTCCGGAGGAAAGAGGCTATTGAGGTGGACGTCGTCTCCCAGGCTAGAGGCTTATCTTCCAAATGAGAACTAGTGTGGGTAAAATGGACGTTGAGGTAAACCTAACTTCTTTTATCGGATTTCCGGAGGAAAGAGGCTATTGAGGTGGACGTCGTCTCCTAGGCTAGAGGTTTATCTTCCAAATGAGAACTAGTGTGGGTAAAATGGACGTTGAGGTAAACCTAACTTCTTTTATCGGATTTCCGGAGGTAAGAGGCTATGGAGGTGGTCGTCGTCTCCCAGACTAGAGGCTTATCTTCCAAATGAGAACTAGTGTGGGTAAAATGGACGTTGAGGTAAACCATGCAGATGCAACTAACTTCTTTTAGCGGATTTCCGGAGGAAAGAGGCTATTGAGGTGGTCGTCGGCTCCCAGGCTAGAGGCTTATCTTCCAAATGAGAATTAGTGTGGGTAAAATGGACGTTGAGGTAAAACATGCAGATGCAACTAACTTCTTTTAGCGGATTTCCGGAAGAAAGAGGCTATTGAGGTGGTCGTCGTCTCCTAGGCTAGAGGCTTATCTTCCAAACGAGAACTAGTGTGGGTAAAATGGACGTTGAGGTAAACCATGCAGATGCAACTAACTTCTTTTATCGGATTTCAGGAGGAAAGAGGCTATTGAGGCGGTCGTCCCAGGCTAGAGGCTTATCTTCCAAATGAGAACTAGTGTGGGTGAAATGGACGCTTCAAAATTTCTTTTTTCCATTAAAATTAAATGTATAAAAGTTTATTTAACGCGTTTGAAGAGAGAAGGGGCTTTTCGTTTATGTCGTGGGAATAATCCGAGGACGAGACTGAGACGGGGGGGAGTGAAGTGGCGAGGGGGTCTCGACGGCTCTCCCCACCGACAGGGGTAAAAAGCCGTAAAAAAGTCGTAACTTTTCTCAGCCGTTCGATGCACATCTGAAAACGGCTTATATCTAACTGTGCTTGTGTATGTAAATCGTTAAATCACTCTACTGAGACGTTTGCATTTTTAAGACGGAATAAAATTATCTATGCTTTTATATCCAGAAAGCTCTTTTTTATATGTTGAAGAAAAATTTCCTCTTGAAAAAAGTTTCATCATAAGAACTTGCAAAACGATAAATTTCCTGAGTAGCCTGTCAGTAAAAAGTCATTTTTTAAATATTATGTTGCTAAGCAGAATACACGCCTAGACACAAAACTTAACAAACAAGGTCTTTTTTTAAATTTATTTACAGTTTGTCTTTTTTATTGTAAGGTGGATCGTAAGGATCCACCCAAAAGGTTCGGTTATTTGAGTTCAAGAAAAAAGTGGCATAAAAAATTCAGCAAGATCATATTTTGTAAAAATCCCAAAATTTTCAGTTGTCAAAAACACAACAACCTCAAAAAACAAAATCAACATTTTAATGCCAATGTTTCGTCAAAATCAACGTTTTAAGAGCCAAATTGTCGTCAAAAACCTCAGAATCAACGTTTGAAGAGGCAATGTTTCGTCAAAAACCTCTAAATCAACGTTCTAAGAGCACAACTGTCGTCAAAAGCCTTAAAATTATAATTCAACGTTTTACTATCTCTAAATACTTTTGTTAATGAGAATGTTGAACCTCTAGCAATTTTTCGCTAATAAAACAACAAATAAACGTTCAGTTAAAACTGTCAGTCAAAAATCCTTAAAGACTCACCTATTTAAGAGATCCATTATTTTCGGAAATATAAGACGTTTTAGAGCACAATGTCGTCCAAAAGCACCTTAAAAATCAACGGAATTTTATGGCTGTCTTAAAGACATGTGTTGAAAAAATTGTCTCTACATAGTTTGTTAGCGCACAAAAAACAACAAATAAACGTTTTAAAACTGTCGTCAAAAACCTTAAAATCAACCTTTTAAGAGACCATTTTTCGGAAAATAAACGTTTTAAGAGCGAAAATGGTCGTCAAAACCCTCAAAATCAACATTTTAAGAGAACGTTGGCGTCAAAAATCTCAAAATAAACATTTTAAGAGAACATTGGCGTCAAAAACCTCAAAATCAACGTTTTTAGAGACAATTTTTCGTCAAAAACCTCAAAAATAACTATTTAGAGACTATTTTTCATCAAAAACCTCAAAATGTAAGTTTTAAGAGCAAAATTGAAGTCAAAACCCTCAAAATAAACGTTTTAAGAGCATAATTGGCGTCAAAAACCACAAAGTAAACATTTTAAAAGAAAAACGGCGTCGAAAACCTCAAAATAAACGTTTTAAAAGAAAATTGGCTTCAAAAACTTCAAAATAAATGTTTCAAGAGATAATTGGCATCAAAAACCTCATAATAAACGTTCTAAGAGCACAAAAGTCGTCAAAAAATACACGTCACAACAATTAACGTTTCAGAGACAAGTCTTTCAGACAAAAACCTACAAAATAACGCTTTATGATGATGCTAAATTATAGTCAAAACCTCAAAATCAATTCTTTACGAGACCATTTTTCTGACAAAATTAAACAAAACGAAAAGTTAGTAAGAGCTCAAAATTGGCGTCCTAATACAAAAAACGCAAATATCAACTTTTTTAAGATGCTCAAATAGGCGTCGATAAAACTCCAAAATCACGTTTGAAGAGCCAATAGTCGTCAAAAAACTCAAAATCAACTTTTGAAGAGAAATGTCGTCCAAAAAACTCCCTGCTCGCTCGTCTTCTCTTTCCCCTCCTTTTTTCTCTTCCCCACCTAACTCCACCACCCACCTCACACCCCAAACAAAAATCAACGTTTAAGACACACTTTTGCGCCAAATACCCTCAAAATGAACGTGTTTCTGTTAGAGACCAATTTATCGTCTAGATCCTCACAAAAAGTCCAAGTGTTAAAGATCACACAATTGTCGTCAAAAACTTCAAAATCGACGTTTTAAGAGCCAATTTTTTGAGAGAGACATGAAATCAACCTATTAAGACCCGAATTTTCGTCAAAAACCTCAATATTTTAAGAGCCAATTTTTTGTTAAAAAAATTAACATTTTAATACGCAAATTGTCTCAAAAACATCAAAATCTACGTTTTAAGATCCAAATTGTCTATTCATTCATTAACCCTTAACTTGGCAGGACAAAGTTAGCCAAAAACAAGTCTGTATTATTGTAACTGTACAACTATGTTGTCAATAACTGTTTTGTATCTACTGGATATCACTGTCGAAGAAAAGTGGATCGGCAGGATCGATGAAAAGGAAAAAAAAAAAAAACGTAAATACATGTATATGAGAGTGCTCGTAAATTTGTATCCTTTGAGAGGGCCGACGACTGTTAATGGTCTTTTATATTTATTTTGTTTTTAAATATCTTGACAAGTCATTAAAAAAATCCACTGCTTGAAAGCACTTGCCCGAAACGACTCTAGTAAATCTTTTAAAAATGATCTTTTTTAATACAATATTATGAGAAGTTTGGATCGAACTTGATGGGTGGGAACATGAAAAAAAGGGGACCCTCAAGTCCTACTTTTATGTCGCCAATAATAATTTTGGAACTAAAATTGCTGGAGCGTAATTTATCGCTTTTTTTAGTCTTCTAGACTATTTTCGGACAAAAGATCCATTTTATTGCAGGCTTAACCCCATAAAGTAGTTTCGAAGAATCACTCTTTTCGAGCCCTCTGGTAGCAATCGAACACGTCATCGAAAAGTTAAATATTGATTAATTTTTATTAATTATTAAATATGCACGCCAATTTAAAAAAATTATTTTGAGCAGTATAGACTTGAGGTTTGTGTTTCTCAAGGAAAATGACTCTCGACAGGCAAACTATTTCGATGGATCCGTCTACTTTGCTCGTCGGAATAGTATTTAATTTTAAAGCGCCATTTTCTCCCCTCGATCGATTGGAAATTCAACAAGGGGGAACGTACAGTGCATAATCCTCCCAACCCCCTCCAACTGTATTCGACACGCCTACCAACAAACTCTTCATACGTGTACGAAAACGAACAATAGCTTCATTTAAAAACGAATATCGAAAAAACATTTTGAAACAGATTTTAGGGGTACAGTAGCGCCAACATCAGGAAAGAACTGATATTTTGATTTTGATTTTTAAAAAGCGTTTTTTTCTATAAAAGTGATACCATGATTACCGAAGTAGGGAAAGGTTGCGATTTTACCAATCCGGCCATCAATGAAAATCACTTCTTGAACCCTTTTCGAATCACCTTGAATTTTTTTTCAAAAGTGCCAACTTTGAACTTGCGTTTTCTCAGCTCATTATGGAGCGATTGACTTGAAATTTGGCACAAATCTTCTTTTTTATGAATAGAAAAAGCCCTGAAAATTTCAAGTCGATCGGAATACAGGGAGCTGAGAAAACGCAATGTCTCTTTTGGGTTGAGGGTACACTCGTACTTAAAATGCTTTATGTTGCCTTTTTAATTAAAAAACAGCATTCAGAGTCAACTAGGGGACGTTCCCAAGTTATAACTTCAAATGTATTTATTTTTTTATATTTATATAGTTTGTTTTATTTGTATTTTTTATTTACTTTTATGTGTCGTGGTAAAATGTAAACATAAATAATTAATTCTCTCAGATATTTTGAACTGTTTAAAACCGTCTGGTGTAGTAGGTGACTCGATTGGAGGACACTTGAAACTGATACGGACATCAAGTCACATAAATTCTTGAGAAACATACCCTTGATCTAGGTGATCACGAAGTTCATCTTGCGTACAACAAGTTTTTAAAAAAATGTAGTCTGACAAATAGTGGAGGATTAGTTTAATAAAGAGTTGGCAAAACAGGAGGTCGTGTCTGTGAAAAAAGGTTTAAAATCTGGCGAGAGGATATATAATATTAAGGTGTAGATTAGTTATCGATAATATATATATGCTTGTCGAAAAGATACAAAATCTCCCTAAAATTGCTTTTTTTTTGGTCAAACTGAGGTTCAAAATTAGGCCAAAAAGGGTCTTTTCTTGCCAAATAGGGTTTGAAAAGTATCTTTTGTTGTAAAAAGGGTCAAAATCAGGCTTAAACGGATCCCTTTTTTGTCAATATCAAATATGTGTGCGGCTGAAATAGGGTCTTTTATTACTCACAAAAGAAAGGTTCAAAAGCAGATGCTGAATTATAGGGTGCACACAAAATATGTCTAATAAGTGTCCTATTTTCGTTATATCATATATGGGATGTGCACACAAATCTGATTGAAAAAAGCGTTTTCCTTGTATCAAAAAATAAAGATGTACAAAAACAGCCTGAGAAAAGGGTCTTTTCTTGTCAATAAAGTGTCTTTTCGTGTCAAAAAAAGTGTCCTTTCTTTGTCTGTCACGCCAAACAAAAGGGCTCATTCGCACGTAGGACAAGAAAAGGTCCTGTATTTTGCGTTCTTTGTTTTTGTATAACAAAGTCTTTTTTGTCTAGTCGTTTCTGTCACAAAAAAAAGGGTCTTTTCTTGTCCAAAAAAAGGGTCTTTTTTTGTCCAAAAAAAGGGTCTTTTTTTGTCCAAAAAAGGGTCTTTTCATGTCCAAAAAAAAGGTTCTTTTCTTGTCCAAAGAAGGGTCTTTTCTTGTCCAAAAAAGGGTCTTTTCTTGTCCAAAAAAAGGACCTTTTTTGTCCAAAAAGGGTCTTTTCTAATCCATAAAAGGGTCTTTTCTAATCCAAAAAAGGGTCTTTTCTAATCCAAAAAAGGGTCTTTTCTTATCTAAAAAGGGTCTTTTCTTTATTTAAAAAGAAAGGGGGTTTTTCTTGTCCAAAAAAGGGTCTTTTCTTGTCCAAAAAAAGGTATTTTCTTGTCAAAAAAGGGTCTTTTCTAATCATAAAAGGGTCTTTTTCTAATCCAAAAAAGGGTCTTTCTATCCAAAAAAGGTCTTTTCTTATCCAAAAAGGGTCTTTTCTTGATTAAAAAGAAAGGGGGTTTTTTCTTGTCCAAAAAAGGGTCTGTTCATTGTCAAAAAAAGGTATTTTCTTCTGTCAAAAAAGGGTCTTTTATATCCATAAAAGGGTCTTTTCTAATCCAATAAAAGGTCTTTCTAATCCATAAAAGGGTCTTTCTAATCAAAAAGGGTCTTTTCTTATCTAAAAAGGGTCTTTTCTTATCTAAAAAAGGGTCTTTTCTTATCTAAAAAGGGTCTTTTCTTGATTTAAAAAGAAAGGGGGTTTTTCTTGTCCAAAAAAGGGTCTTTTCTTGTCCAAAAAAAGGTATTTTCTTGTCAAAAAAGGGTCTTTTCTAATCCATAAAAGGGTCTTTTCTAATCCATAAAAGGGTCTTTTCTAATCCAAAAAAGGGTCTTTTCTAATCCAAAAAAGGGTCTTTTCTAATCCAAAAAAGGGTCTTTTCTTATCCAAAAAGGGTCTTTTCTTGATTTAAAAAGAAAGGGGGTTTTTCTTGTCCAAAAAAGGGTCTTTTCTTGTCCAAAAAAAGGTATTTTCTTGTCAAAAAAGGGTCTTTCTATGTCAAAAAAGGGTCTTTCTGTCATAAAAGGGTCTTTTCTATCAAAAAAGGGTCTTTTCTTGTCCAAAAAAAAGGGTCTTTTCTTGTCCAAAAAAAGGGTCTTTTCTTGTCCAAAAAAAGAAGGTCTTTTCTTGTCCAAAAAAAGGTTCTTTTCTTGTCCAAAAAAAGGTCTTTTCTTGTCCAAAAAAAGGGTCTTTTCTTATCCAAAAAAAGGGTCTTTTCTTGTCCAAAAAAAGGGTCTTTTCTTGTCCAAAAAAAGGGTCTTTTCTTATCCAAAAAAAGGGTCTTTTCTTGTCCAAAAAAAGGTTCTTTTCTTGTCCAAAAAAAGGTCTTTTCTTGTCCAAAAAAAGGTTCTTTTCTTGTCCAAAAAAAAGGGTCTTTTCTTGTCCAAAAAAAGGGTCTTTTCTAGTCCAAAAAAAGGTCTTTTCTTGTTTAAAAAAAAGTCTTTTCTTGTTTTAAAAGGGTCTTTTCTAATCCATAAAAGGGTCTTTTCTAATCCAAAAAAGGGTCTTTTCTAATCCAAAAAAGGGTCTTTTCTAATCCAAAAAAGGGTCTTTTCTTGATTTAAAAAGAAAGGGGGTTTTTCTTGTCAATTTCGTCGTTTTTATTTACTTTTTATTTATTATTTATACCTAAAATCATTGGTCCCAAAAGAGTGCCTACACCTCATTTTAAGAGGTTGTTTTTATTTAGTCGTTGATGTGAACATAAAAGTTCCCTACCCGCTTTAATTCTGTTACCTGGGAGCAAAAGTTGCTTCGGTTGGCCCGTTTTAAAGATTACGCCTCGCTTAACCCGACGTCGTGAGGGCGAACGTCCTAATGACTTCAACCGACCTCAAGCCTATAAATTGGGCCAGACATTTTGACACAATAAACACTTTTAGTTTAACCAACTCAGGGCTTCAGGCCGATACTACTTATCGTTCAAAAAATTTTATGCCCACTCAGACCTCGTATTTCATTCACAAGTAACCTACAGCGTTTCAATATACAAAACTTACAATTTCATACTTTCTTCTAAAGAACCAATTTTCTATGTTAAACAAGTCAAATTCAAAAACAAGTAAATTTTCATTTCGAAAATCTTAAAATGTAAGCAGAAAACACAAAATTTTAAGAATTTAGTGAAGTCTTAGGCAATCAATATACCTAATACAAGTAATCTAGAAACTGCAAAGAAAACCCCATTTAACCTCTTCATTATTAACATGTAGGAAGCAGTGTTTAGGTTATCTGTTTAGTATTTAGTTTGTTTTTTTTCTCTCTCTCTCTCTTATTGTCGTGGGGGTTGTACTCCCGCAGCGAAGTTAAGCGAAGAAGGTTTAGTATTTTTTTTAAATTAATTTTTGAATAAATAGGTTTCAAAAAACGCCAAACTACAAAATGATATCCTGCATTTCTTTAATGAGAGTGTGGTTTTCAAATATTT